>PVKE010010733.1:0-41834 GCA_004027555.1 Craseonycteris thonglongyai | reverse complement strand
TGGGAGGGAGTTTATAAAATGATACTGGAGGCAGGCTATCTGAGTTCAAATCCTGACTCTGCCACTGCTTCACTGTGTGAAATTGGGCACATTGTTTTACTAATCTCAATTTTCTCATTTCTAAAATGGAGCTGAGGGGGAAAGCCGGGACGGCTCAGCGGGTTGAGCGCTCGCTTTGAGGCCACGAGGACCGGGGATCAAATCCCGGCTCCGGCCCAGGCAGGACCCACATGCTGAACTGGGGAGTTCCCACAGTTCGGTTCTCTAACTGTCTCTGTCTCTGTCTCTCTCTCTATCTGTCAAAAGTAAAATAGAAATAAATATGCACTGAAGACAAAAAGATAATTTCTCTCTCTATAAATGTGAAAAGATAAAAAAATAAAAATAAAAAATAAAATAAAATAAAATGGAACTGAGGCATTATGAATAACATAATCACACTGAGGTGTTATTATGAGCTGTCTACCTCAGTGGTAAAACATCATTAAAGATGAAAAGGATTGACAAATATAAACCGATTAGTGCCAGGAACAGATGCCAGTGGTTACTATTAAACAACTAGCTATGAATGTCATGGTATACTTCTTTACCCTTGTGGCTTTTTAAGTGTTAAGCCTTGAGGGTTAAGTCTGCAGAGACCTGCAATGTGTTTGCCCAGTTAGATGTGGCACAAGGAAAAGGCCTGGTCTCCTGCATACCTCCCTTAGCCCTTCCACTTCACCTCCCCACCACCAGTATTTCCTATAGCACACAGGACAGGTCTACCTGCCAGACTGAAGTCCCTGGGTCACCAGCGCTCACCAGAAGAAGAGGGTGGAAGAGAGATGTCAGGATGGCACAGAAGGAAGGGGGACAACACAAGGGTCCTCACGCTTGGAGTTTTTCTTGTTCCTTTTCTGCAAGCCTGATAGAGTTGTTACCTTATACCGGTGCGGTCTATCCAAGGCGTCTAATTATTGGTAGATCTATTTGCAAAGCAGCCTGCTTTAGAGGGCAGAGATGAGCAGGCCTGGCCCAGCTCCTCTTGACATCAAACAAGCGAACACTGCTCTTGGGAGCCCTGCCCACTGCTCTGGCCTTGGAGGAGCTCGCTGCCAGCTACCCAGAGAGAGCTGGATCTTTTCCATATACAGAGATTGACTCAAAAAGAACAAAGTTGCTCTCAACACCTGCCTACCCTCTCACAGTGATGAAGGCCAAGAGGGGAGTGGGTAATTGCAAACCACAGGCAATGAAAGGAAAAAGGGAAGGGAAATGGCAGCAGCCATAAGTACAGCGTCTTCCCCACAGTCCTTTCACGGGAGGAGGTCCATGCAGAACTCACCACATCTCTGGGGGGAGAGCTGGAACACAGTGGACTAGCTCCAAGGGCAGCAGGTGAAAAAGCACACAGGGATCTGGAAAGGCAGCCTCAGATGAATGTTTTTGTTTAAGCTAGCTTAAAATGCGTTTCTATGACTGGTACTCACTCTCGTTTGTAATACACTTAATGAGAAATGTAACATGATCCCCTGGGCACCAGCAGGATAGCCCAGTCACATTTCAGAAGAGCTGTGAGGTGGCTTCAGGGCCCCCAACGCATCCCACCGGCCTAACCCAGCCTCAGCCCTTCAGCCTCAGCTTTGTTCACTTTGATTGGCTTTAATGCCCAGCCAGGGCCAGCCTCCACCAAGCTCACATGATAAGACTCATAGAAGACACAGCACAGAGAAGAATGCTATGAAAGGGATTCTTAAAATGGAATCTTACTCTTCCACTGACTTGTAAATCACACCATAAAATGTTGCCATGATGTTGTAGAAAGCCCGTCTCTGGGTATCTGCCCAGCTCATTCCCACAGGAATGGACATAGGAAAGCCAAGCTTAGGCTAGGTGTCCCGTCCACACTCATGATTCAGCAGACAAGCAGTGACCTCTAGCCCAGGCTAAACCTACCCAAATTAAGACCCAGTAGAAAAAGCTGGGCTCCTAGCTTAAATAGGGGGGCAGGGTGTGCAGTTACTGGTGCCATAGGTGAACAATGTTTGGCCCTGAAAACCAGAACAATGGAAGCCAGTCTGGAGAGAGAGAGAGAGAGTAAGAGAGAGAGAGAGAGAATGAATCAGAGGACCCCAAGGGAGAGAGGAGCTGCCTGGGGCTCCAGCTCTCCAGACCTTGTTTCTGGATCCAGTTTCACTTCCTGCCCATGGTTTCTGAGAGTTTCCCAGGAACCTTTCAACTCAGTGCCTTCCTTTTTTGCTTACTTATTGGGTTTCTATTATAAGCATTCAGAAGAATTTCCACGAAGGCAGTGATTCACAGTTTACTGAACACTTTCCCATGTTATCTTGTTTGGATTTTGTTTCTCACACTACTGCAGGAAGAAGGCAAGAAAGGTGTCATTATCTGCATTTTATGGCAGAAGAGCCCAGGTGATGATTGACGACCTTGACCATTCAAGGTCTCCCAGGCAGCAAGACAGTCTTGGACCCAAACCCACCATTGCCTCCACCATGCCCCCTTGACATTGGAGGTGTGCTTTCAGGGAAGGTGACTCTGACCCAAGGTATAATCAAAAGCAATGTGCTGCATTCCTAAGAACAATCAGACACTTCAAGGGGAAAACAGGAGCTTCAGCTTGATCATTCGTTGTCACACCTTCATGAACCTCTTCAGGCAGAGCCAACCATGCCTCTGATTTTAAAAACAAGCAACATACAGAAAGCAGAACTGGGAATGGACTTTTCAGTAGATAATCCTCCCTCTGATAAAAACATGTGGAGCCTGTACTATTATATTATTCTAGCATTCATCACACGTACTTCTTTGTTGCTTCCTCAAGGGCACCTGTAAACAATGGGTAGACTCAATACATTTCTCCTCCCTACCTTTGTCTAGTCCACACTCTGACATTTTTCCACCCAAAGTAGATTACCTTGGAAATTGGCACATTCTCCTACGGGCATGCCTGTGGACATACATTCACACACACACACACCCCCCTTTGAATACCATTTTTAAAAAACAGCTTTATTGAGATATAAATTCAGACATCATAAAATCCTCCAATTTAAAATGTACAATTTGTGGTTTTGGGTATATTACACTATTTTCTAAACTGTGGTAAAGTATATGTAATATAAAATTAGCCATTTTAACCATCATTAAGTGTACAATTTGGTAGCATTAATTCCGCTCACATTTTTTTTTTATTATTAAATTTATTAGGGTGACATTGGTTAGTAAAAATTACATAGGTTCCAGGTGTACAATTCTACAGTACTTCATCTATGTGTTACAATATGTGTTCACCACCCAGAGTCAGCTTTTCTTCCATCACCGTATATTTAGCTCCCCCTCCCTCCTCTCCCACCCCCCTCCCCTTGCCCTCAGGAAACCACTAAACTATTAACTACGTCCATGAGGTTTTGTTTCTTTGTTGCTTTCAGTTTTAAGTTCCACATATGAGTGAAGTGATGTGGTTCTTAGCTTTTCTGTCTGGCTTATCTCACTTAGCATGCTGACCTCAAGTTTCATCCATGTTGTTGCAAATGGCAGTATTTCATCTTTTCTTATTGCTGAGTAATATTCCATTGTGTATATGTACCACAGCTTTTTTTTATCCAGTCATCTGTCAAAGGGCACTTTGGTTGTTTCCTTGACTTGGCCACCATGCATAGTGCTGCAATGAACATTGGGGTACATATGTTTTTATGGACTAAGGTTTTTGAGTTTGGGAGGTAAATACCGAGAAAAGAGATTGTCAGGTCGTAAGGTAATTACATTTCCAAATTTCTGAGGAACCTCCATACTGTCTTCCGTAGTGGTTGTACCAATTTGCATTCCCACAAGCAGGGTATGAGGGTTCCTTTTTCTCCACAGCCTCTCTAGCATTGGTTGTTCCTTGTTTTGTTGATTATAGCCATTCTAGCAGGTATGAGGTGGTATCTCATTGTGGTTTTGATTTGCATTTCCCTAATAGCTAATGAAGTTGAGCATTTTTTCATATGTCTGTTGGCCATTTGTATGTCTTCATGGGTGAAGTGTCTGTTTAGGTCTTCTGTCCATGAAGAAGACCTAAACCACCCTCTGTTTCTCATGGATACCATTTTTTTTTTTTTGCGTGGGCACAATCTCTCCCCCTCCCCCCTTTCTGTTTTCCTTTTTAAGGAGAGAGGGAAGTCCATCTCCTCTGCAGCCCTGGCTTCCCCCAGGCATGGAAATGTCACTGCATTGCTCCACTGCACATTCCTCTACTTAACCAACATAGGCCAAGACTCGAAAGCAAGCTGTAGACTTGATCACATGTGAATTTCTGACTGCCCCCAAGTCTCCACAACACAGAGAGAACAGCCTCTTCCGGGATGTTTCCTGGGTGCTAAATCCCTCCGCCCAAAGGGGAACTGGCTTATCCTCAGTCCGAGCCCCTGAACTCACCACAGGGGCTCAGTGAAAGTCTGCAGGTGGTCTTGTGGCCCTGAAGCTCTCCCCGACACGGTCTGGACGCAGCATCTGCCAGGGTTCCTCAAGGAATTCCTCCTCAGCTGAACGTAGGGTCTCCAAGTTTTCTTTCTTTCCTTCATCACCTTTACTTGCCTCCTGTTACTTCTTAGTTGTCCCAACTGGTGGGAGAAGAGAACGTTCTGGAAACTCAATCTAATTGGATGCTAATGGGGACTCAGTATTTTGATGTTTGCCCTGGGGGTGGGGAAGGTGGGTCCTGAAAGGGTGTCCTGTGCCTGGTTCTTATTTCTGGGTTCTGGCAGCAGCCACTCCTTCCTCGTAACCCACTCAGAGGGGAAGGAGGGGAGGCAGGGTGGTGGCTTTCCAGGAGGGAAAGCACAGTTCCCAAGTAAAGCCTCAGGTTCTCCGCCCAGAGGCCTGACTTACGGACCTGTGTGGAAAGTCACCAAGGAGCTCCGTTTTCTCCTCCACCAAAGGCGATCCTGTGGGGATGTCATTGCTGTCACTCATCATGCACTTGGACAATCAACAGCTGAATCTCCTTGTGAGGATCTTTTGTATAATGAGATATACTAGCCTGACAGCCCCCACAAAGAGGAGGGTAATCTCCCCTGAATGTAAAATGGCTTTTTTCTAATCCTGAGTGACAGCATGCTGGTGCTTGGTGCCTATTTTTTGCCTTTTAAATACAGAGCAACTAATGGGGCCTATTTCATAACATATCTGCAAGTATGTAGTCATTCTTATACTTCAATGGTCTTTAAAATATTATCTGCCAACACTTGGACTATGTGCAAATATGCAAATTAGACATAATAGAGGAAGAAAGGAGAGTTTTTTTGCTTTTGAAAAGTCATATTTATAAGGTTAACGAGATTGATATATTACAGCAGGGAACCAGGGTTAGAATTTGAGATTTTTTCAATGTCATAGTTGGCAACAATAAAGATTCTCTGGTGTTTTTCCCTGCATGAGATCAAAACTTTTCATCTATGATGAGGTTTAATGAGATGAAAAAAATTCTTACAAAATCAAAACATACAATCCAACTTTAGGAATAAGGCAGGCATTCTAAGTTGAATGTTTTTGATTGGTAGTGCCAAGAACAAGAGCAGTGTTTTAAAAACATATGACTTTACATTTAAAAAATAAAATTAAATTAAATATTTCAATGAGTTATGCACTTAATCCAGGAAAGTGGGTACTTTTATTTAGGGAATAAAAGAGAAAATACCAGAAAAAGTTTAATCTTATAAAGGAAAATATACCGGTACAACAAAAAGATGGGGGGGGGGGGAATTACACACACATGTGCATCTATACCCTTTATAGAATTATGAACTATTCTATAAACAAACAGGAAAATGTTTGAACCTCACCTAGTCAAATAATGAGATGCTATGATTTGCCAAATATTCTAATTATAGGGAACCCTCTCTATCTTAGAGCATGTGCCTATTTAGTATTAAAATAGAAGCATAACTAAATTTGTACTTCATAAAGAATTGGATGTCAGCAAAATATACTCAACACTAAAACAATTTTAATGATTAAGTTATCAGTGTGACTCAGAGGGCACGTTAGGACCTTGCAGCACTTGGGACATTATTATAAACATTAAGTTATAACTATCTTTGTAGTCCTGCACTACTGCTAAATAGCAGAGTTCCAGTTGATAGGATGTTGGATTGATCAAATTTAGATGTTCTGGAAGGGCTTCAAGAGGCCAGCAACGGTGGAACTGCCAGCACACTCAGGAGAGGGCTGAGTCCAAGTCAATTGTGCTCCTTACTGGGGACACCTTGGCATAGTCCTAGACACATGGTCCATGTGGGGTGTTTGCTGAATAAACATTGTAAACTGAATGAATTAGTGAATAACAGAAAGTTAAATTGGATTCTTACTGTTGTTTGAGAACTCCTGCTGACGCCTAAAGCTGAGATGGGTAATAAATGGCCCAATATTCTGAAGAGAGGTGTGGCTTCCATCCATGCAAGACTTATGAGTTGGTCAAAATGATAGATACAAATTATATACATATATAAGCATAGACACAGCTATAGTTTTGAATTGACTATAAGGGATTCCTAGTAAGAAGTATCGTGTGTTTCTTTTCCTTTTCCTCTCACTTTTCGAGGGAAGGGAGTGTTCTTCCCATCCTTGAGCCAAGTATGATGGTTCTGAGAGACCACTCTGAGAGTGGGACGTCTGCCAGATGCAGAGACTAAAATCTCTCTTCCTTGTGGAAGTTTGCTGAGCTGCAGTCTTTTTTTTTTTTTTTTTTTTAAGATTTACTTTGTTGTTTTGGACAGAGAGAGAGAGACAGAGACAGAGAGAGACAGAGAGAAGGGGGAGGGCCCAGAGCAGTCTCCATAGTTGAACTTCATCAGTTTTCAACATGGTTTTGTTCCACACAGGTGGGCGGGGGCCTTGCAGGGCAGGAACTGGGCTGGGGGCCTCTGGCATGGGAGGCGCGCCCCCTCAAGCCAGGGGCCAAACCGGGGGGCAAGAACTGAACTGTGGGCCTCCTGCATGGGAAGCATACCTCAGTTCAGCATATGGGTCTGCATGGGCTGGGGCCGGGATTCGATCCTTGGTTCCCAGGGCTGCAAAGCAAGCACTTAACCTGCTGAGCCATCCCGGCTTTCCCTGAGCTGCAGTCTTGTAGGCCTGCCTGGCTGCATTCATCTTGGGGAACAAACAGCCCTTGGGTAAGGACTACACTTTCAGAGCTTGCTGGGGCAATACATGAAAAGTTTTTTCTGTGGGCTCCATGGACCCTGAGGATACCAGCTGGGCTTGAGCCCTCTTGATAGGCCCAGCCATGGGCCCTGACTTCCAGGGAGAGGGGAACCTGGCATAAGACAGCTGTGTGGGGCATCCCATGGGCACTGGGGCTAAAGGGAGTCATAAGAGTCAGCCAGAGAGTGCATCATTCCAAGTCCAGACACTGCAAGGCACAGGCCCTGGGCTGGGTGGGGCAGGTCCTAGGAATGGGCCACAGCGCCTTACAAGAAAAAGAACCAGCACCTGAGCATCTGCATTCTGAGGACACCAATGGTTTGATGACAGTAGGCCCAGCTAAGTATACAAGCATTTCTGCTTCTTTCCCTCTTCCCCATCTTGAAAAGTCAGAAGAAGCTAGTGAAAGGAAGAGACAATGTAATAATAAAAGACAGACAATGCAACCTTTTTTGAGCTTGGGTCAGGCCTGAGATGCAAGAAGTGGAAGTAGCATTGCATTTGATAGGAATTTGATGGAAAATACTTTTAAATGTATATTGAAATGAGCTTTTTAATACACCAGCAGGAGGACTCTTTATTAGTGCCTGCGAGGGACTGAATAATTATGGCATCTGCCTGAGATGTTGACTGTGAAAGAAGACCTGATAGAGCAAGTTGAAAGAACTATGATGATTCAGAAAGAAAAAAAGAAGCTCCTTCCTGGTTATATCCCATCAAATCAAGCCCATTCGATATGCTCATTATAAGTGAATGGAAGAATACACGCATGCATCAGTGAATAAATAAATCACTTCTATATAAGCAGTTGGTACTATGTCCACCTACCCAGTACCCCCTGCTCATCCTACGTATGACAAGAGTCTAAATGATGTCCTGCCCTCAGCTGCAGGTACATGAGACCTCTCCCCCAGCCTTGGGGTGTGACTGGGATATGTCTCCAGGTCAGTAAGTCAGGGAAGGCTGACCTCCTGCCACTCCTAACTTGCCCCAGGAGTGCTGCAGGTTGATCATTCACCACCCCCTTATCAAACACTAACTGCTAAGTGTGACTTTGGCCCCAATAAGAAATGACTTTCAGTGAGCGAGTTAGCAAAGTGCCCAGGTGTGACATCATCCTACGCTTGGTGCACCTTGGGCTGCTCCGGACACCCTCTGGCCAGCAGCCTGAGAAAATGGAAAGAAGTGTGGAAACCTCTCCCCCTCCCCTGCGGCTCTATGTAACGCAGAGACCAGCCCTGCGCAAGAAGGGTGAATGGTGCCTGCGTTCAGCGTCTCTCCCTAGACCAGCACAGTGCACTTCTCTTTGGCAGTGGCGTCAGTGAAAGTCAGCTGGCAAGAAGATCCCTTGGGGGAAGCCGGGATGGCTCAGTGGGTTAAGCACTCATTTTTCAGCGCTGGGGACCGATGATCGAATCCCGGCCCCGGCCTGTGAGGACCCATATGCTGAACTGGGGAGTGCCCCCAGTTCAGTTCTCTCTCTGTCTGTGTATCTGTCTCTCTCTCTCTGTCAAAAATAATAAATAAATAAATAAATAAATAAATAAATAAATAAATAAAAAGAAGATCCCTTAAAATTCTGCCCATTGAGTACAGGGCTCATGATGGCTTCCACAGCACTGTCCCCCGTTTCCTTTTGTAACTTAATGGCATTGCCCTGGAACTGACTGATCACTTGTTTGGCTCTTCTTTTAGGACAGGAGTTTTCTTTTATTCATGATTCTACCCTAAGTGCTGGGCAAAATGGACCCTAAATAAATGCCAGGGCACCCTCTCAGAGCACAGAGCTCAGACACTCATCATGCCTCCTCCTCCGCTTTGTGACATTTATAGGTTACCAGATGGTTTCCTAGCCCTCAACTCTCTTATTCTTCACAGCAACCCAGAGGAGCAGGCAACAGATGTTATTATCCACATTTAACAGGCCCAGAGAGGTTAAATGACATTCCCGAGGATGCACAGCTACTAGGAAGTATGACCCCCTTAGGGAAGTGACCACAAGTCTGTGAGCTTCCCACCAAACCTGCTCAAACCCAAGCAAACATGAGCACACAGAGCAGGTCAGGACCTCCTGGAGCCCGCGTGGTTACAGGGCAGTCTGAGGAGAGATGTCGCTCCATTTTCATGCATCCTTTTCGAGGTTCCTTTAGTTCTGCTGTGGAAGGGCGCAGAGGCGGTGCTCTTACTCCTGGGAAGAGCCATGACGCAGTGCCTGGTCCTGGGTCCCCGCTGGGCCTGGAGACTGTTCACAGAATCAGGTTCCAGTTTGTACTGTGCCTGGGCAGCACAGATTGCTGCGCTACAAAAGGGGTGCTGGAGCCAACACACTCGCCGTATGCGAGAGGCGACTGTGCCAACTCTGTCATGTTCCACTCCAAAATGTCAGGCGAGAAGCGAGGCCAGCGTGCTTGCCTCGGTGCCTCAGAGTCGTGTGCGCTTGTCTCCACCAGCAGCAGCCGCTCTCCTTCGCTCTCTTCAGAGAAGCGTCACGGCACAAAGATGAAAGAGTTCCTGAAGTTTGGCATGTGCGGGGGTCTCATTTACAAAATTGGGATCAGAAGATGGAACAGCTTTCGAGGTTTTGTTCAGATGGTTGAAGGAGATGCCAAAAGATGTCTTTTTCGCGTTCCGTTGGCTTCATCTTTTAATGTCAACACCAGCTTAATGCTGGAAGTAACAAGGGACACACTGTCATATCTCGCCCAGTTAATTTCTAAAAAGAAATTTAGAGGGAGGGCCTGAAATGGCTTTTTGTTTGTTTGTTTGTTTTTTGATGACAAGGCATATTTAGTCTGACTAAATGTGACAAAATAAATGAGTAAATACAAATGTAGAGACTTCGATTTACCGAAACTCATTTTCAAAGGAAGAGAAGACATGAAAGGCAAAAATTCTGCTAAAATTCAAATAGTTTCCAAGGAAAATTCCTGTAACCTTGAAGAATAATAAAGGCTCATGGATATATTTGGAATTTCTGAATGGTAGGACTGTTTCCCGAGAGCATTTTAAACATCACAAGTGAAAAATGAGAACAAGGCCTAAATTGTTTGGTAAAGAGCAAAGAACCCTTTGGTTTAAGAAAAAGCAAGGGTGACTGTAAGAGTCAGAAATGCTGGAAAGGAGCTGGAGTTTCACATGAAATATGAACGACAGTAGGTTTTTTGCCAGAAAACTCTTTACTCAATGCCACATGCAAAGAATGTAGGTTATAATCGTCTATATTTAAAGTCCACTTCATGCCATCTTGCAACCGATAAATTTTCGCTTTGCTCTGTAGCCCTGCACAAAGTACCAGGGGCTGGGGGTCTGCTGGGTGGGGCCTACCAGGCCCACAAAGCCCAGTCCTGTCTCGTGTCTTTACAGGCCTCTGGGCATCTGTAGCTAACAGCCCATTCCTGCGCTGACCTGTCAGTCCTGAGGCATTTGAGCGTCTCTGCCATCATAACTTATCATCTCTGGTATTTCTTAAGCCCCCTCAAACTTCAAAACTGGACATTACATTTCAACCCAAAGGGGAATACCGTACACATTGGAGTGAGATACCTGCCTGCCCTCAAGTTGCTTCTACTCCATTGGAGTAGACAAACATCACATGACACATATAGAACAATAATAACCAGCATCATTTCACGAATATAATAAAGTCCACGTGCTTTGAAAATGCTAAGAATAGGACAATTGCTTCCATCTGAGAGACCTCATTCAAGCAGAGGCGGTGCAAGGGGACCATGAGGGGTGAATTGGGGTTTGAGAGACAAGTAGGCAGAAGGAACAGAGTAGGGACACAGGCCCCAGAGCCTGGATATGCCCAGTACCTTCTGGGACCCACCAACACCCTTTGTAGCTGTTATCAAATGCACTGGGGGAGACGGGGCTGTCACGGGAGGTCAGGGCCAGGCTCTAGGAGGTTTGAACACCATGATAAGGACTCAGAGTTGTTTCTGGAGGTGAAGTAGGGCCAAACCATTGGGAGCAATGCAATTAGGAGTGTTCAGGGGCCTGTGGGTGGACTCAGGGGACCCAGGAAGCCTCTGAAATTGGATATATTCCTGTACTCATGTGCCATGTGTGTGGGTGAGCATAAAGATACATCCATCGCTCTCTCTGGTTTCCCGAAAAGCCTCACAGTTCTGAAGCCAAGTTCCAGGGCTAAGGTGGAGAACAGTCTCATCACTACGCTTCTCCCCAGCCCTCTGTCTACATCCCAGACACAGGACACAAAAGACTCCTCATGCACTCTCTCTCTTGGACACAAATCAGCCATGAAAACAGAGATCCTGGGGGGTTTCAGAGGCCCACAGCCCCCTTGGGCCTCCTCAGGGACCTCTCCACATTATTAAATTTCCAAACTACCCAAGGGTGTTTATTTACACCACATTTTAATGTCACATGAACAGAGAATTGCCGAAAAACGTCTGCAACAAGGTTCAGATTTCGAAATGTCTCCTTTTGGCAACATCATCTCAATTGTTTAAAGCAAAGCAGCAAAGTCTACTTACAGTTTTCTGGCTGGCTCCTAGGGTAGCTCCAAACCAGCCCCTAGCCTCTCCTCTTGTCTCCTCACCCTCACCACCACCAGCTAGTAATCAAGGGGACTCCACCAGGCCTTCTCAATTTTGTATTTAGTGAAAGTAAACTGGGCCTTTCCTCTTCACCCTACTCCTCTCACACTTTCCTTAGTGAGCCAAGCTGCAGAACCCTTTGCTCTATAGACAGACAGCAACAATGGACTTTTCCAGAACACAGCCCAGGCTCCACTTGAGATTAATTTTAGCTGCTGTACTACAACCGTTAACAATTGTCCCAAAGGGCATCAAGTTTTCTCCTTAGAAGCCATCTGCCTCTAGAGCTGCGGGTGATAGGTGTCCTCTCCAAGGGCCCACGGGGACTAGGAGAGATGCGCCACATAATGTGGGGGAGGCAAGGAGAGTATATGTGGGATCCAATTCAACCCCCTCCACCGTGAAGACTGGAGAGGGAAGGGCCACATAGAGTTAGCTTCTAGAGCGGTTTGGCTAATTTTAGAAGTTTAGAGGCAAGAAACCTGAAACAGCACTCAGAAATGAGTATTTCATTTTTTTTTTTTAAGATTTATTTTATTGTTTTTGACAGAGACAGACAGAGACAGAGAGAGACAGAGAGAAGGGCCCAGAGCAGTCTCCACAGTTGTACGTCATCAGTTTTCAACATGGCTTTGTTCCACACGAGTGGGCGGGGGCTGCGTGGGGCAGGAACTGGGCTGGGGGCCGCCTGCATGGGAGGAACACCACAGTTCAGCATATGGGTCCACACAGGCCCGGGCCAGGGTTCGATCCTCGGTCCCTAGGGCTGCAAAGCAAGCGCTTAACCCGCTGAGCCATCCTGGCTTCCCCATGAGTATTTCTTAGATTTAAAACATGCAAACTCAACCAACAAGCATCTTTTAACCATATGGCAAGTGCTGAGTTGGATTTAGAGACTCAATAATGTGTGTGTTATGTGTGCACCTTGGTCTCTGCACCTCTCACGGGGCACGGGGTGTCATTTCTGCCTTGCACCATGGTAGGTTCCTTTCCTCTCTCTCACCTACCTGTGACCTTGCAAGGCACAGGTGCCCAAGTCACCTGTGAACTCCCCTTCTCCCACACACATACATTCACAATGCTGGGTATAGGTCTTGCAGATAGCAGATGTTAGTAACTATGTGCTGAAGAGAACTTCTCATTCAAATATTTGTTGAATGCTCATTATGTACCAGATACTGTATGAAACCCTGAAGATATATATATATAAAGCCCAGTCCCTGCACTACAGAGGGCTATATAATCATGATAGACATGAAGGGAAGAGCTAACATTTAGGTAAAATGACCTAAGACCTAAACAAAGGAGGGAGTAAACAAACTGGCAGAGAATCGGTCTGGCAAAACTTTGCTTTGATTGGCAGGGAAAAACTACTCACACCAACTGGGACTAGGGCAAGGACCTAATCTACGTATTCCCTCCCCTCCTGGTAGGGCCAGAGCGAAAAGAGAACACATGCTAGGCCCCCGCAGAAGAAGAATGTGCCTGAAAATTGGCCTGTGTATCTCTTCCATCCCATTTCTGTGGTTCTGGCAGTTAGGATACTCATCACCATGGTTTTGCTCAGAAACACAAAAAGGTTAGGACACCCCAGTGTCTTGGGAACAGGTACAGTGAGCAGAATTAAAAAGGTTGATTTCTTGGAAAAGTTTACAGGTAAAATTGCAAGTTTTCAGAATTTTCCCAAGTTACACACACACACACACACACACATAATCTGTCTACCTACCCACCTATCCATCTATCCATTCACTCACTGGCCTATTTATTGCCTTTTCCACTCTGCTTTTAGAATTAAAAATAAAGAAAACAGAGGACTGAGGATTTATGGAGTGGGAGGAGTTGGTGGCAGTGGTGGTGGGAGCTTCCTGTTTTAATACAAGCTGTAAACCCAGGACCACAGCTCTGCCTCCTCACATTCTCCCTGGGAGCACAGCCCACTTTTCTGTTCTTGTAAATGTCCCTGAGTTTCATGAGAAAAACAAAACATATTACAAAATCTGTACAATCCAATCTAATTTGAGTTTCTGAGTAACTACTGTCAGCCCTACCCTCATCGCCACCCCCCTCCCATGCTTTCTAATTTTAGAGCTAAGAGCATAGAACTTGACACTGGACATGTTTCCATTTACCATGAAAGGCATGTTTCTCCATAAACAGCTGGAGGGCAGGCTTGGAAAACAGGTTGAAAGACCAGCCTTGTAGAGCTTTGGCACTGTAATTCTCTGGAAATGTCCACCATCCCAGCAAGAAGCAGGAAGCATCAAGACCAAATATGTGTTCTGGCTTCTTTCAAACGAAATGATTTAATTTTAAGAGTTCCAACTCATAAAATAGCCCCAGCTAATTTTCCAAGGAAAATGAGCATATTTTGTTTTTCTTCATTCTTCAAAGAATATTTGAGCCATGAAAAGAATTTATACTGAATTTCCTTAAAAGACTTAATTGGGCACTGCCCCCAGGACCTTATGAAGGGATATAGAGTAGTAGGGAAAAAAAGGGAAAAAGCAAGTTTAAAAGGGATATAAACTTTTTTTTGTTAGAAATCAATTTAGCCCCTGTGAGTATTCACAAATATCAGGTAAACTAGATGAAAATTCTTCAGCATGCTGTAGTCCATTTCTATAGTTTCATAGATTTATAAATTTAAAGCTGTTTCAACAGAAGGAAAAGCCAAGTCTTCAATCTGAAGCTGACATTTCTGTATGTAAACTTATGTCCTCTTTGCCCAAACTGTAGGTCAGTTCTTTTTATTGCCGCATATGTAATCAAATTATCAATGTTCCCTTTAATCATCTTAGAAGAGGAAAAGTCAGAAAACATTCTCAGTGTAGTTTAAAAACAAACACAGAGGACTCCTACCTGTTTAGTCTCCCTGTCACCTGGCTCTCACCTGCCCACCCCCTCCATGACCTATCCCTCCAGGTAGACGGCACCTCTCCTCACACATGGGCCCCAGGCATTTGACCCACCCTTCTTTCTATTCTAACACTGCTACCCCAACAAAGAACACATTTCTTCCCCTGAGAACCAGCTCCTGAGCAAGGCACAGTCTCCCCAACTCCAGCCTTCTACTTCATTCCTCCAAACAAGCAAGGTGAAACTATGTAGTTGTTGCCAACCAATGTCATCCCAATAAATTTAACAATAAAGAAAAAAAAAACAAGCAAGTTGTCAATCAGTTCCCTTTTTGTTTAAAGAATGTACTGCTAATCTCTCTGTGAAAACTGGTGGTGGGCACCAAGAGGAACAAGCATGAGGAAGCTATAAAATCTTCAGGAATCTCCTGCACTCTCCGGGCTTGTCCCTGCTTGGCCTGGTTTTTTCCTTCTTATGTCGTCTCAAGGAGCTCCTTGTAGTTGGTGTTGAATGTTGGGCAAATCTGTAGAGACTGAAGGCCAAGTTAAATTTGATCTGGCATCCCTGCTGGAAAAAATTGATCAGAAGAATTTTTGGCTATTGTCTAAAGTACACCTTCCAAGGATGACAGACACAACCTTTCCTCCATCCTGTGCCCACAGCAGACCTGGCTAAACAACCACAGATCTGTTTCCTAGTGAACTTGGATGCTGTCCCAGAATCCTTCACAAAGTGCTGTAAGTGGCCACTAGCAGCTCTTTGGATTTGTTGTGTGAGATGGACTTACCTGTCATTCCTGTCCCACCCTGTCACATATCTTGGGTGTTCTGAGTGGAACACATTCATTATTGGCCATTGCAAAGGCTTTATCCACCTTGCAGTAAAGCTTGGCTTCTTTGCCTTTTGTCTTAAGGAAGGATCATCCAACAGATAGGCATTTGGCCTTCCTGCCCCCACCCGCCTGTGTCAGGCCTTAGATTATCTAGCAAATCTTCATGTTTGCCCAATTAGAGGCATACCTCAGAGATATTGTGGGTTCAGTTCCAGACCACTGCAAAAAAAGTCAGTAATGCAATAGAGTGACTGGTAATCATTTTGCTGGTGGAGTGGCTTATCTTCAATTTGCAGAAACACAATGTATGTGAAACACAAGAAAGCTAAGCACAATAAAATGAGGTACGCCTGTAGTGAGCACACCTAAATTAGTCAGGGGCTAACCACCCACCTATAAGAAATTTGAGATCTTTGGTCTACATGGAAAAGGGAGTTCACAGATGCAGACAAAGTGGTTTATTCAAGTTAATGGGGAAGGCAGGCATGCCCCTTTCCACTGGATTCTCATCAGAGGACGTGCAAGCCAGGAGAGTTGGGCTCCAGCAGGTACAAAGGAGTGGAGGACGTGACTAAGGTGGTGGGTTTCCTTCATGCTCATGTCCACCATTATGTCCACTTATGGGGCACGTGGAAGAAGTTAAAGCAGAATGTGCACACCCAGTTGATTTTAATGCAGGCACATGGCTGGGGTATAGAAACTTGTAGAGGTTCACCAAGCAGCTTTCTCGTATCCAGGTCTTGTTAGCATTGCCATGCTCTGATGTGACTCATCCAGGTGGGTTGTCTCTTCTTACAAAAATAAAGTCATCTGAATGCATTGGGTGGAGGCTGCTGGGAAAAGGAGAACATTGTTCATGTGAACAAGGAAGGCTAGGCATCCACATTCACATGGGCATGTGGTTTGAAAAGGAAACAGAAACAGTCTTTCTTTCCTATTCCTGAACTGCCCTGAGTGACACAGACTCACAGATTTGAACCACTGCAAAGCTATATGGTGGAAATGAAGTCACAATTTAAGAAGAGAGTCATAGATCAAACAACGTGAATCATGCGTATGTCTCTTTGGCTGTCTCTAGAGTTTAAGCCTGGAGGCATGACTGAATTATCAAGCATCTGAGCACCCATGAGGGTGACTCAGTGTCATTGGATGAACCACCTAGATGCTGCGATATTTCCAGAAGCTTGGCGATACATCGCACAACAGTACTTAGGTGGCTATGAGCCAAACTCTATGTCTCACTTATATCATAAATCAGCTGGAATGAAGTTAGAAGTTACCACTAGTAATGGCAACCTCCATCCAGAATTGAGAAAACATTCCCTAGTTCTTGAGGCTAGTTCAGACTTCAAAGTACTGATAATCTCTTGACTTGACCATATCTGATTAAAGACTAACTTTAGGCCTCTAACTGTACATTATGACCTGAAAAAATGTGCTTTGAACTGTTTTTGTATTTCTGATAAATATCTATATATTTGAATAGCTAAAATCATTTACCATTAACATTTTTCATGCAGCAAACATGCACCACGTACGAATTCCTGATGGAATTATTTAAAAATAAATAAATAAATAAATAAATAATAAGCAAACTTCTCTCTGAAGGGGTAACTTCAGAGAGAAGTTACTAAAACTTCTCTCTGAAGGTAACCCTTCAGAGAGAAGTTACTAACTTCTCTGAAGTTGCCTAACTTATCTGGATTCTACAAATTCTATGTATTCCAAAAATATTTATCTATTTATTTTTATTGTTAAATTTATTGGAGTGATATTAGTTGGTAAAAATTACATAGGTTCTGGGTGTACAATTCTGCATTATGTCGTCTATGTGTTGCATTGTGTGCTCACCACCCAGAGTCAGTTCTCTTTCCATCGCCATGTATTTGATGCCCACTCCCTCCTCCCTTGTCACCCCCTGCTCTTCCACCCACCTTCCCCTTTACCCTCAAGATAGTTTTCCTTTTAATTCATTGTTCTTTCAATTTCCAACCAAATACTTCTTACTTAAATTCAGTATGTCCTCAGCCTTAGGTTCCTGATTCCAGTGTGAAAGAAAGGTCCTTCTAGGCGCCCTGCCATTTGCCGAACTAAAATGATTGACACATCCTGTGACTAAGGAGGGCACAACCTTTCCTGTTTCAGATCATTAGCCCCCCTTCGCCTCCTCCCCTCACCAGCCTCTCGTGTTTTCGGGAATGACTCACTCCCCTTCTCTTCACAGGCCCTTCTGCTCACGGGCCCCACCCCTCTTGTAAAGAAATCCTTTGAAATGGCCGTTTTAATGGGTAAAAATAGATGCTCCTACTTCGAGGAGCATCTTCTCGGCACATCCTGAACACAAACACCTCAACCTTCCTTCTGAAGCTTCTGGAGATGTGTGACCTTTCCAGTGGCCCATTCCTGTCACCCTCTGCCACCTTGCTCTCCATTCCTGAACACAACATGCGTCCTGACCAGACCGGCCACCCTCCAAGGCAGGGCCCTCTGGTTTTCCTGTGTGTTTCACTCTCTGTGAAATGGGCCTTGAGCCTGCAGAAAGTGTGACACCTTTTCCCTTCCTTGTATATAACAGGAAGCATGAGGAAAAGCGAGAATGTATTGAAAAGGAATCGCAGGTAGTACATTCTTGGATCCAGCACTAACTCCCTCTGTGGCATTAATGTCACACGTGTCTAGTGTCTCTAGTTTTACTTCCTTATAGGGTGGTGTTGGGACCAGAAGACCTCCAAGGGACCACCCAGGTCTAGCTCCTTCCTCCAGCCCTGGAAAGTGGCCTCCATAGAACTGAGCTGTCAGGGCTGTGGTGATGGAGTGGCTGGTCCTGCTCGTGAATGGGGCGGGAGGGCAGTGAGAGGGAAGACCGTATTATAGAAGTTGGTGGGGCAACTAGCCAATGCTTTAAAAAAGGACTGATAAAACAACAAGGAGGGAAAAAGAAAAACATCATATGATCTCACTTACGTGTGGAATCTAATACATAAAACTCATAGAAACAGAGAACACATTGGTGGTTGCCAAGGGTAAGGGGTGGGTAGAGGTGGAGGAAATGAATGAAGGATGTCAAAAAGTACGAACATCCAGTTTAATACATCCCAGAGATGTGACATACAGCATGGTGACCATAGTCAACAACACTGTATTGTGTATTTGAAAGTTGCTAAGACAGTAGATTTTTTTTAAGTTCTCACCACCAAAAAGGAAATAATAATAATAATAATAATAATAATAATAATAATAATAATAAGTACCTATGTGAGGAGACAGATGTGTTAACTAACCTTATTGTGGTAATCATTTTCCAATACATACATACAAAACTTCACTACATTGTAACCTTAAACTTAGTATACAATGTTATATGCCAATTACATCTCAATATATCTGGGGGAAAAAACAACAGGGATGAATATTTGTATGGCATTTCACAAGTTAGACTTATACTATCTCATTTAAAAGTGGAGAAACAATTTAAGTAGAATACCCATTTTATAGGTAATAAAACTGAGGCTCAGAAGAAGCTAAGTGAGCCACGTGAAGTCACCCCACTGGGCAGGGTAGAGCAGAGCCCACAAACCCGATGTTAGATCTAATGCCCTTGCCACTATGCCGGGAGGACCTCGTCAGTTCCTGCAGACTATCCAGCTATAAAACCCTGGACCTTGGCCAGTGGGAGGCCGGGGTGTGGCCAGGGCCCAGTAACCCTTTGCCCTCCAGACCACAAGAGGCTTTGTGGGAACACTTCTTTATTTTTTTGGATACCTATTTCACTCTAATATACTATTACTTAGGTTCTTTCATCCCACTCATCGAACTCCTCATCATGCTCTTGTAACTCTGTTTCACCTCTATCAGAAAAGTCATGGCGCTTGGGAGCAAGAGTAGCGTCCCACACAATGATGTTGGCCTCTCCATCCCTAGGGATCTCAATGGAAAGTACACATGCATTAGGATTTAAAGGAGGCAATTAAATAGAGCAGCGTTTCTTAAACTTGAGCAGTATGTCTCTTTTATAAAAGCAAGCAACAACCCATGAGGCCCCTCAGCATCCGTTTAAATTATTTTCACTGTTCCTTGACTCTGTCCAAACTACATATAAGCTACATAGAAAATGTAATAAAAACTCCTTAAACATCATGGTTCTTAGGGTTTGGTGAAACTCGATTGCTAACACTGGACTAAATGCAGGATTTAATGCGGGCCTGAGTCTGCTTCGGCATGTGACCTTCCCTATACTATTAGCCGAGGATCCTGCGCACGCGGTACAAGGTGGGAAGCTGTGTTAACAACTGCAGGGCTTTCTGGCTACTGCAAGATGTCAGACTCACACTTAACCAGGACTCTGCCGGCTCTGACGCCATCTGAGTCCTTTACCCGAAGATACGTGTTATGTCCTGCTGGTCAGTTCTTGTTGCAAGATAAAAATGCAGATAAAAATAAGATGAAGACACGGAGGTGTGGGATATGTCTGCACGCACGTGAATGTGGACCTTTGAGTCTGGCAGGTTTTCCTCATCACATGATCTGGGCAGGCCCCGTTCTCCCACCTCAACAGGGGTAATGGCTTCACAGACAGAAGTGCAGATGCAGGTCCTGCTGAGCCAAGGACGCTCAGGTCTCGGTGGTCACCCAGGTGACACAAAAGAGGCTCATATAATTTGGGAGGATTCATCATTGCAGAAATCTCTGCAAAATCAGAAGCTCTGGGTGGTGGCCCAGGAATCTGAACAAACCCCAGGTGAGTCCGATGCCCCCTGGCATTTGAGAAGCAGGGCTCTAAAGCAGAGATAATACATGCAAATAGTGTCTGCACGCGGCAGCGCCGGCATCCTCACTTTAAGAACCTCAGATCTCCGGAAATGTTGGTCCCTATTTTAACACCCAGGCCCCCATTAAAACACAGATGCCCCTCGGTCACACCCTACATTTTAACAGGCGTCAGTCATTCTCAGCAAGTCTAGCAGGCAGGTAGCTAGAAACAAATCTTTTCCAGAATAGAAAGTTAGGATGGCTGAGAGTGCTCTTGCTCCTCTTAGTGGTAGACAAGGGACCAAGAGGGACAAAGAAGAGAGGGACTTGAAGCTGCACGGGCATGTCCTATTCCAGCTCTACCTGACCAGCTCCATGACCTTAGGCAAGCTACTCAAAGGACATCATCAATGACCTTCACAGGAGTATCAGGAGGAGTAAACGACACAACGCATGCAAAGCACTCAGCACCATGCCCGGTTCACATAGGCGTTCAGTAAGTGATACCCATCCGTAGCCCAGGCTCCGTGAGGCTACCGCCCCCGACTGGTTCCCTCTCCCATGTGACTCACCGTTCCCCCTAACCATCCCATCTATTATTGTTGTGATTATATTAGCATCATCCACATCCTCACACCTTCTGTTTCAGCGTTTCCTGACCCTAAGACTGCCGCCCTAAGGTGTCCCGGAAAGGTTAACCACCAAGGAAAGAAACGGGGGAGTTCCAGAACTGCATGGCTGCCTCACAGGGTGGGCTGAGCTGGGCTCTGGTCCCCAGAGGTGGCATGGCTGTGTGCCACATTTTGAAGTCTGAAAGATGGCAGGCAACCTGAAGAACAAGTTCTTCCTCTATGTCCATCCCCTTCTCTGGCCCACAGGTGTGGCAGGTAGAGCCTGAGGTGGGCAGAGAGGACAGGAGTCGACCCACACCCTGTGTCCATTGTTAACCACTGGTACATCCGGCCCACCCAGATTTTATCTCTCAGGTGGCTGCAGGCACCTGTCTGCCTGGGTTCAGGCCTTTGAGATGGGTCATGAGGGCTTGGCTTGTCTCTCCTGGGATGACTCAGGGTCTGATGGCTGAGAGTCATCCTCAGCTCCCCTCCCAGTCATGACAGGAGGTCAGATTCCTTCAGATTTAGTAAGGGCACTCCCGAGGCTGTCTTTTGTCATCCATGTACAGTGGGAATTCTCCTTTAATGCACAGTGAGCCACACCCTTCCTTCAGAATGGGTGTGGGGTATCTTTCCAGGTGGCACGGGAGCAGGGCTGATTTCACAATGGCCAGCCCATGGATGAGGGACGCAGGGCAGACTGGCCCGGGCAGTCTGAGCAGGACATAGCCTCTTGGACCTGCTTGGTCAGCCCGCCCCAGCCCCTCTGTCCAGGCTGAAACTCCTCCACACCTCACCTGCCCAAACAGCTCAAGGGAGCTGCTGCTGCAGGTGTGGGAGGCAGAGGAATGGGGGAAGAGCTGGGGTACTGACGATACTCGACCAAGAAACCAAACAAAGCTGCAAGTGAGTGAGGCGTTGCTGGAATGTTCCTGCTGCATCCATCGCTGCACTGAGAGCCCTGGAGTGGCCTGACCGCCATGCAGTGCCTACAGTGTACGTGCACATTCATACACTGCCACTCCCTGACTTTAAGCCCACCAACCCCTGGCAAGTTGTATGAACCTTACCTGCAGCTCAAGACTCTCAAGGGACCTGTCTGGGTCACATGCTGGAATTTGGGTCACATGGAAGGAATTTGGACTCAATACCATGAAACCTGATCCAAAATCTGTTCTTTTTCAACTAGACACTAGTTTTTAAATTTATTTTTTTTAAGATTTATTTTTATTGTTTTTGACAGAGAGAAAGAGAGACAGGGACAGAGAGAAGGGGGAGGCCCAGAACAGTCTCCATAGTTGTACATTGTTGGTTTTTCTACATAGTTTCATTCCACAGGTGGGCGAGGGGCTGCACAGGGCAGGAACTGGGCTGGGGTCTCACCCCAGTGAGAACTGAACTGGGGGCACTCCCCAGTTCAGCATATGGGTCCGCACAGGACAGGGCCGGGATTTGATCCTTGGTCCCCAGGGCTGCAAAGTGAGCGCTTAACCCACTGAGTCATCCCGGCTTCCTCTAAATTTATTTTTTTTAAGGCTTTTGAATATCTAAAAAGAATATATTAATAAATTCTATGTGCCTCTCTGTACTGTCTTTGTAACTTCCTGTGAATCTATAATTATTTCAAAATTTAAAAAAATGTTTAAACCTACATGGGGCCTCGATATATAAAATATATCCATGAGATACTGTGGGGAATCAGGAAGTGGCTCCCCTTTTAAGGTACTGTTGAAAAGAAGCAGTTGGGGGTGGGAGGGCCTGGGGGCCTGGAAGTTCTGTTTCTGGATCCAGTTGGTTCCACAAGTGTGTACAGTTCGTGAGGCTCATCGCACTGTGTATTTATGGTCAGTGCATTTTCCTAAGTAAATTAAAGGGGGAGAGTGGTTGGGCTTTGCTCAGTTTCTCCCACCACCCCCTCTAACCACACACATCTCCCTGAGGACCCCAGGGTTTTATGGAACACAGTTTGGAATCTGGGTCCTGACTCCTATCCCATGAGTGGCTGGGTGAGAGGACTTTATCTCTCTAGAACTTGCACTGATTATCCTATGGCCATTGCCAATTATCTAGTTATAAACCATTGCCTTCAGTTAAAAACCACCATTCAAATGCATGTGAAGAAAAGCTGAATCCTGAATGTGGGCAATGCACAAAAGGACACTGAATGACAAAGGGAACTGTCAGCTCTAGGCCACCCACAGAAAAACTATAGTTCCTACTTGGGTAGGGCAGCCTTGTCCTGGAAGTATAAACAGAGTGAAGGATTTTAGAACAAAATTGGGTTTAAAAAAAAAAAAAGGTTTTATAACTTGAAAGGAATTGGTTCAGACACATAATCACAGGAAGCTGGAAATAATAGCCATTCAATATGTTCTGCAAGTAAAAGGCAACTGAGAACATAAAACAAATAAGCAAACCTCGTTCAGGTTCTAAGGTGGCCGTGTGCTACATTTCTACTTGATTTGGCTTTTATGAAGGTTTCTGGGTGGATTGTGCACTTTGGATCAGCATGCCTTAGCCAGGTTGTTTTTCCCCTCATGCTTGGAGGACATGCTTAACATTTTTTTTGTTTAATACACAAAGTTAGCTTCCACTGTTACCTGCCCACTACTGTACCTAGACTCAGCATTAGCTGCCAACACACAGCTAAAGGCAGAAGTTAGCCCAGTGAGAGGTTAATTGGACCAAATTGAAGCCATTCCAGTTTAACAGATCCTCTCAAAGGTCTATGGGAGGAATGTGTAAGTGGGCTCCCCTGAGACTTAGGAAAGTTTACAAGTGAACTTGCTGTTGCTAGTCACAGTAGTGGGGTCCCCTATTTTATGTGTCAAACAGCCATTCTCCAGGCTATTGTGGGATGAAGCTGTTAGAGGAATATCTTTTATGAGCTCCTGTTTCTGGAAGAGGCTAAGCCCTGAGGAGTTTAGGAAATGATAAAAGCAGTGAATCAGTCTAATGATCCAATCAAGGTGTTGGGAGGGGAGGATAGGGCATGCAGCTGACACGGCTTTCTGTGGGGTTCTTTCCAGTTCACTCCACTTAACCGCAAGAAAAGCAGTTTTGTTTTACTGAATTTTCAGGCTAAATGGAAAATTCCCTTTTATATACCATTTGTCACTGGAGAGCCATGTTCTCTATGATTCAAGGACCCTCTCTACTTGGGACCCTTCCTCTGAGGAAGAAAGGCAGGGAGGTTCCAGTTGGTCAAAGTGTAAGTAGCCAGTGGCAGTACACGGCTCTTATTATAAAAGCCAACCCTTTTTAGACAAAATTCATCCAAGGGTTCATCTAGTCAAGGAAGGCAACAGCGGGGTCGTACTTGCAGGACATTGGTTTGCTGGGTACAATCATGAGAGGCTTATTGACACACTAGAATCCTTATAGAAAGAGACCATCATGGTAGAGTGTCTGGGAGCTGTGTGCATTGAAGAGAATAAGCACATGTTACCAAGAGGAAAGAAGACTTATGTGGGGATAGGGTAGTCCCCAGGTAAGAGCTATGACCCCCGGGTGATGGTTCTAATGAGGGATAGTTCAATACCACATTCCCAGAGAGGGTTTCTCTAGGCCCCAGTCATTTAATGCTCCCAATAGCCTTATGGGGCACTAACTCATATTATCATCCTCCACTTTACAGATGTGGAAACAAGCAAAGAGAAGTTAAAGAAGATGCCAAGAGTCACACAGGTATAAATGACAGAGCAGGAATTTGAACCCAGCTTTCTTACCGGCCCTGGGTCTCTCAACCTCGGCACTATTGACAGTTGGAGTCCCGTGATTGCACTGGACCTTTCTCCCTGAGACATCCTGACCTTAGATGTTGTTTGATATATATATTTTTTAATTTCCAATATTTCCTAATTTGATTATTATTTGCCTCTGTATCCCAAAAGTCAAAGGCCAGAAAGCAATTCTGACTTATTTGGGCAAACACTAGGGGGGCCTAAATTTTACTTAGCACTTTACTTATCTATCCCATTTAATCTCCACAATTATTGTACTGAGATAGATATTTTTATCCCCATTGTATAGATGGGAAAACTGAAAGTTTAGTAACTTGCCCAAGGTCATAGCTAAGAGGAAATGAAGCCAAGATTTGTAGCCAGGTTTGTTGACACCCAAATCCAACGTGCTTTTTTAAGGGGCACAGATTGAGGCACTCAGAGAGAACCTCAGGCCCACAATGCTCACAGAGACGCACCAAGATGTGAGGAGCCAGAGCTGGAAGGGTGCGGGTGGGGACAAGGAGTAGGAGACCTGCCACTTCCACACTCCTGGGAGACAGCTTAATGTCACAGGCTCCTGAGACGGGGCTGAGGCCGGAGCTGAGGAGCACATTGGGGAGCTGTGTATGTATGCCCCAGCCCTGTCCAGCTCAGGCCCCGTCCTCTCTCTCCTGGGCTCCAAGCCTCTTCTGCCTTCACTATCTCCCTTCCCATGCCCGGAGCAGTCAATTAACACCATCCATCTGACTATGTCACTCTCCTGCTCGAAATCTTCCACTGCTGCCCTCTCAAAACCCAACTCTTCCAAGGCAGATTCACGTAGCCATCTCAGCTCCTGACCTCGTGTCTGCCATCCCATACACTCATTCCTCCTTGCAGTTGCTGGAATTCGTGCTCTTTGTGTCCAATCAAGCTTTCAAACAGGGTATCTGTGAGTCTATAAGTCTCACCACCTTTATTGTTTGAGCCCAGTCAGCTCCTCCATGATCTATCCCTTTGCTGGCACTGTAGGAGTCAACTGATATTTGCTGAATGTATATTTGACAAGCATGTAATTCATGTGCTCATCTAAGCCTCTGATGAGAATGCCACGCAGAAGGGCCAAGGCCAGGGCAGGTGGCTGCCAGCAGGCAGTGCGCTCTGAGTGACGTCAAGCCCACCATCCACACCATCTGGCTCATTCAACCTCCCAACGCCAGCCACCCGCAGCTTCACGCAGCCTGTGCAACTTCACACACCCTTGTTCACCTGGCTCCGTGACAGCATATCCATCACCTGCTAGAGTCCCGCAACCCGTGCCTACGTGTTCCTCTACGCTCTCAAGGCAAGAACTCTTTGTAAAGAGAAAGGAGCTTCCTCCTGACGGCCCTTCCTGCCTGTACTGGTCCCTCTTCCTCGCGTTCTCAAAAGTCTCTCAGTTGTTTTGCTGTTTGGTGAGCTGACCCTTAGAAAACTAGGAACATATTCTGAGCAAATGGGTACACAACAGGTGTAATTATTTTTCAACTCTGCTAAAGTATAATTGGCATTCAATAAACCCCCAAATTAAAATTGTACAAGTTGAGTTTTAGCAAATGTTCACATGCATGGAACTATCACCACAGTCAAGATAATGAACGTTTTCATAACCCCCAAAGGTTTCCTGTGCCTCTTTGCAATCTATCCCTTTCTCTCCCCACTTCCTGAGGCAGTTATGGATCTGCTTTCTATCACAGTTAGATTAGTGTGCATGTTTAAAAACCTTAAATAAATGGAATCATACTCTATATATTTTGGGGGAGCTTTCTGGCTTTCACTTATATAATAATTTTAAGATTCATCCATGTTATATGTAGTGATAGTGGTCTTTTTTTCTGAGTAGTTTTCTATAATATGGATATATCACAATTTTATTTATTTTTTTATCCATTGACCTGTTGATGACACTTGGATTGTTTCCCACTTGGGACTATTTTAAATAAGATTGTTATGAACATTTGTATACAAGCCCTTCTGTGGACATGTGTTTTTTATTTCTCTTGGGTAAATACTTAGAAATAGAATGGCTGGGTCATTTGGTAGATAGATGTCTAACCTTTTTAGGGGACTACCAGAGTATTTTTCAAAGCAGTTGCAACATTTAACATTCCACCACAATGTATAATTCCATTTGCTCCCACATCCTAGACAATACTTAGTGTAGTCAGTCTAATTTTAGCCATTCTAATGGGATATAGCGGTATCCCTGTGGTTTAAATTCGTGTTTGCCTATGACTAATGACGATGATGATGAACATCATTTCATGTGCTTTTTTTTTAGTTTTATGTCTTTCGTGAAGTGTCCGGACATTTTGACGATTTTTAATTGGGTTGTTTGTCTTTTTAAAAATTTAGTTGTTTATAAAGTCTAGAAGTAAATCCTTCATCTGAATAGTCTTTTTCCAGTTTGTGGCTTGCCTTTTTATTTTCTTGACAGTATTTTTTTTTTTAATACAGAAGTTTTAAATTTTGATAAACCCAATTTATTTTGTCTTTTATGTGATATGTTTAAGAAATCTTTGCCTACTTCAGGGTTGCAAAGATTTTCTCCTCTGTATTCTTCTAGTTTTAAGTTTTACATTTAGGCCTATGGTCCATTTCAAGTTAATTTTTTTTAAGATTTATTTTATTGTTTTTGACAGAGACAGAGAGAGACAGAGAGAAGCGGGGAGGGACCAGAGCAGTCTCCATAGTTGTACTTCATCAGTTTTCAACATGGTTTCGTCCCACACAAGTGTGCAGGGGCTGCTCAGGGCAGGAACAGGGGTGGGAGGGAGGTGGGTGAGAACTGAACTGGGGGCTTCCCATATGGGGGGCACACCACAATTCAGCATATGGGTCCGCACAGGCCAGGGCCAGGATTCGATCCTTGGTCCCCAGGGCTGCAAAGTGAGCGCTTAACCCGCTGAGCATCCCAGCTTCCCCTCAAGTTAATTGTTATATGCAGTCTGAAGTAAGGGTGAAGTTCATTTTTTTCCCCTATGTAGTATTCAGTTGTTTTGCACTATGTAGTACTCAGTTGTTTTGAAAACTTTATTTTCCCCATAGAATTGTTTTGACACTTATTGAAAATCTTCTATTACTATATGTGTGGGTATATTTCCAGACTTTCTATTTTGCTCTATTGATCTATATGCCAGTTATTTTTTTGCTAATACACAGCTGTCTTGATTACTGTAGCTTTATACATCTTGAAATCAGCTAGATTAAGTCCTCTAACTCTGTTCTTTTTTAAAGTTAGCTTTGGTTATCCTATGTCTTTTTTATTTTCACATATATTTTAGAATAAGTTTGTCAAATCTCTATAAAAGATCTTCTGGGATTTTTATTGAGAACATGTTGAATCTGTAGATCAATTTGGGGAGAATATTGAGTCTTCCAATCAATGAACACAGTGTAGCTTTCCATTTAATTATATCTTCTTTAATTTCTCTCAGCAATGATCTATAGTTTTCATCATGAAAGAATTGAACTCCTTGCATTAGATCTATTTCTAACTATTTTATATTTTGCTGTGCTATTGTAAATGAAATTGCTTTTTAAATTTTCATTTTCAAATTGTTTGCTGCTAGAATATAAGAATACAGTTAAATTCACTTAATAGTTCTGCTAGTTATTTTGTAGATTCCTTGGGGTTTTATAGTATATTTAAAAAATTGTAACATCTGCAAATAAGGACAGTTGTATTTGTTCCTTCTTGACCTTTATTTTTTTTATTTCTTTTTCTTGCCTGATTACAATAGCTAAGACCTCCAGTACAAAGCCAAATAGAAATGAAAATAGGCATCCTTTTGCCTTGTTTCTGTGCCTAGAGATCTTTTTCATTTAAGTATGATGATATAATAGTTATTGAGTTTTTATAGATGACCTTTATCAATCTGAGGAAGTTTTTAGTTGTTTCTATTTTTTATCATGAGTGAATGCATGTTGAATGTTAGCAAACACTTTTTTTGCATTGATTAAAATGATCAGATGGTTTTCCTTCTTTACTAAGTGTCTTCACCCATTCAGGCTGCTACGACAAAGTGCCAGAGGCTGGGTGGCTTATAAACAACAGACATTTTTTCCTCACAGTTCTGGAGGCTGAGAAGTCCAAGATGAAGGAACCAGTAGATTCGATGTCTGGTGAGGGCTCACTTCCTCTGTGTCCTCATGTGGCAGAAGGAACCAGGAAACTCTTGGGGACCTCTTCGTAAGGGCCCTAATTCCATCATGAGGACCTCACTCTTATGACCTAATCACATCTCAGAGGCCCCACATCACATTGGGAATTAGGTTTCAATGTATGTATTTGGGGGGACACAAATATTCAGTCTACAGCACTAAAACAGGTGTAATTTTATGGAGGTAAGAAAAGGTGTGGAATATGACATCCTCCCACCATGGAAAGCTCCAAACACTTCGGGAAAGGGGAGTGAAGGTGATACAAGGATTCGAAAGAATACAGGCTTTTTGGTCAGCAGACCTGTACTTGGAAACACAATTGTACATGCTACTACAGTATGTGCAACTTCACCACTTTGAGCCTCAGCCTTTGCAACTGTAAGACAGAGGAAATAATACTTACCTTGAAGGTTGTGGTGAGGACTAAAGAGAATAATACCTGGTGTCTAACAATGTATACAACAGGCCCTCTTGCATATGTTGCTGGATATGAAACTCTGGAGCCATTGGTTCTTGAGGGTGAGGGTAAAGTGTGTCATATTGTAATGACAAAGACAAACATCCCCATCCCACTCCAGCTGAGGCTGGTGAGAAATACTTAAGTGAACAACTAAGTAAAGGCCCCTCTACTTCTTTCCTGTGCTTTGATGAGCCTGCGTAGCAGACGGATTGATAGAAAGTTCTATATATCCAAAAAAGACTTTATTTTTCAGTTAAACAAAATGCTTAGATGCTGATGTGTCTGAATTATGAAGATATGGATCCCATCTTTTTCAAGAAGGCTACCTTTTTGAATCATAGGTTTAAAATTTTTCTGGTGACTAAATGTAGTCACAGGGCATCCCTATTTTAAAGTTCCAATTCAACTTATAACTAACTTTTAATTTTATCTATCTTTAAAATTATCATAGCAATTGGTGTCATTTAACCCTTGGAGAGTCTACACTGAGAGTAGAGTAATTTAGCATATCTCAAAGTGTGTTACATAAAACCGGGGATACTAACAGTATGATGGGAATAAAAGGATCCTTTGTATTAAATGGTCAAGTAAATGTGCAAACACTGAGTTAATCATAGTTAAGCAGTCCTGTTTAACCACAGGACTTTAATAGACCAACGTGTAACGTGAATCTCCAAGAGGAAGCCATGGGCTGCGGATTTTCCCCAAACACACTTGATTTCAGTGTGTTTCACAATTCACTCTCTGTGATTCAAAGTACAGGTCTGCTGACAAACTTTAGGAAAGTCTGATGCAGTTTTACTTATGATTCAGTGGCATATTTCTTTTTTTTTTTTAAGATTTATTTTATTACGTATTTTTGACCAAGACAGAGACAGAGAAAAGGGGGAGGGCCCAGAGCAGTCTCCATAGTTGCACATCATCAGTTTTCAACATGGTTGCATTCCACACAGGTGGGTGGGGGCTACACAAGGAGGGAACGGGGCTGGGGGCCTCCTGCATGGGAAGCACACCCCAGTTCAGCATATGGGTTGGGGCCAGGACTTGATCCTCTGTCCCCGGGGCTGCAAAATAAGCACTGAACTCGCTGAGCCATCCCTGCTTCCCCCAGTGGCATGTTTCAAAAGTGTAAACCTCTAGGTCAAAATTCAGACATAATCACTCCTCACAGCCTTCCACTGAGCCCCACATTCAGTAGGCTATTGATAAGTGTATTATATTATTGTTCGCTATTACTATTCCCATTTTACAAATGGGAAGAAACCTAGCACAGCATGTGAATTAACCACCTGATGTAGTTCATCTAAGTTAATCATCCCAACATCCCTGTCACATAGGCCTCATTATCTCCTTGTGCCAGAAGTGGAAGGAAATGAAATGACTTGCCCAGGGTCACATAGCTAGTGGCAGAGCAAGAAAGGTACAAGGGTGGGAGGGCACCATGGTGACCTCCAATCCACCCAAGGTGAGCCAATCATCTGGACAAAAATGGACAGAGATTTAGGTGCAAGTTCCTCCAGGAAAACAGCACCACACAGGTGCCATTGACTAGCCGCCACCTAGCCTCGTGTTCAAGAATGTGCAGGTGCTGGAGAACTTCAAACTCCTGAACAAGAGGGCTTTGTTTTCTGGAGAAGCCACATAGTGGCAGGAGCTAGTTGTCACCCAGAACTGCAATTCTGGGCTTGCAAGCAGGACAGCGTTTAGATTTGTAAGGCTTTTTGCCCAGCCCTTGACCTTACTACTTATATCTGACTAGCACCTTTAGGAAGGAAGTAGGTAGAAGTCCTTCACTCAGAGGTCACATGAATATTCTTCACCACTCCAGCCCTGCCCAGTTTTAAGCTGCTTGAGAGGGGGGAGGGGGAAGCCAAGTCTTGAAAATTCAGGAAACTGTGGGTAGAGGAGAGTGAGGAAAATATTAACCTGACATTCAAAATTAAAATTGTTCATAAGGTAGTTACTCGATTGCATTAATTGGCAAGGAATGGCCCGGGTGCGAGGAGGAAAAGACCTCAACAGAGGAAGCTAAATGTAATTTAGTAATCATCCCAGTGAGACACAAAATAGTCACAATGTCTTCAGATGCTTGGAAATCTACCTTTAAATGTGATTTGTGGGTGGAGGGAGAACTCAAGTTTGCCCTTATTTTGAAGACACTGAACATCGCTACACTATTCCCAGGTTTAGGTTTGAATGTTTTATTGTTGGTCAGGGAAGGGGGAAAATGGGCAATAAATTGTTAGTTTCCCAAACAAACGCTGCTGCTTCTTTTTCAGCTACAAAAACAGTTTAATAAATCATCTTGGGTCCAGGAGTCCATATTAAAAGGCCAACTAGGATAAGAGGATAAAAGTAGAGATAAAGATAAAAAATTAATCAGAGATTACAGAAATGAACCTATAAAATAAACGAAACCCCAAATCCAGGTCAGCAGCTTTGTCCTCTGTAGCGTCCCGGATCCACTTGTGAATCTGATGAACACGAATACAAATGCCCACAGCTCTGTCAATCTAGATGTGCACTGTCCCCCTGGGGCCCCACCATGAACCTTCTGGGCATGTAGACCTAGATTAAGAAGCCCTAAGCTTGACAGAAACCAGCTTTAAACTGGCAAGTGGCATTATGAGTCTACCCTTTCCTTTTGCAAGAATGAGCTGAGACAACTTTTAGAGCTGTCTCTGACACTGTTCCAAGAAATCATTTCACTTAATCATCTGTTCTAGTCTATTAAATATTGGCTGTTCTGAAAAACTGGCCTGCAGCCTGTCAATACTGGTGACTTACTAGAGCTGATAAAAGACAATCACCAGCAGGATGGATTTGGAGCTCATTAAGCCTTCCTGGCTGGGGGAAAATACTGAACACAGTGGCCTGGTTCCATGAGGTAGGGTTGGGGGTGGAATCTTCAGATGCCAACATTGATTCCTGGGGAATTGTTTTTGTCCTTGGCAAAGCACACAGCAAGACAGGCTGGGTCTCTTTGTTGTGCTTATTTGACAAGAGTCATGTTCTCCCATGTAGGGGGCCATCAGCAAACAGTTGGGGGTGAGGAGGGTGAGGCTCGGGCTGCAGGGAAAATGTTGAGCATTTTCCACCCTGAGCTGGAGCTGGTACTGCCCCTCTGCTTCCAGGCTATGGAGTTGACGTGAACGCTCCCGGGGCTAGCCTTGGAAGGTGCAACTGGTGCGCTTTACCAGTTCACTCAGAGGTCTTGGCTGACTTTGGGTTAGTTCGAGGAGTGGTGGAGAGAAAAAAAGAAGGCACTGACCAGTGACAGTCTCTCTCCTCATAACTGAGCAAGGAAGGCACTTCCTAACTCTTTTCAATGCTGCCAGGTTGCTCCAGAACAATGCCCTCCGAGATGTACGTGGGTCCTCGTCCTACCTGGAGCAGGTTGCTCTGCCTGGGACCAAGATGGGAGCTGTGACAACCCCTGGCCTGGTGTGCAATATTGTATGTGGGGGGTCAAGCGAGTTGGGGCTGGGCAGCCGAGGGTCACTATCACTGTCCCTCACAATGGCTCCTGGGACGTTGGAATCTGAACGGCCTGCACAGGCATGTCTCTTGACATACTTTTGAAGAAGTGGCTTCTGAGGTTATTTTTAGGGCACAGTGACTGGACTCCCACCACTTGGTGGCACACCTTCAGTTATTCATAAGTAAACTCATAAATCAGATTGCACCTCACTCTAGAGCCTAGATTCTGACGCACATAAGCATTTTAGGTGATTTTGAAGAAAATTGCATTAAAATTATTAATTGAGAAAAACTATCTCATGAATTTGATTTCCCACACTCTCCTCCATTTCTTGTCCTCTCCTGTGAACTACATAAACACCTGAGTCCTTTGCCTTGGGAATAAATCACCACAAGCTGGCTCCCAGCAAGAGCATCAGCTGGGAGCCATTGGTTTAAGCTTTTAAAAGAGAAGTGATGGAGAAAGAGAGAGAGAGGAGCGAGAAGAGAGAGAGAGAGAGAGAGAGAGAGAGAGAGAGAGAGAGAAGGAGGAGGAGGAGAAGAAGGAAAGGAGAGGAGAGAGAATTATTTGTGTTGGTATCACTGGATTCCATCTTAATATTGTCTCATTATAGCAGGTACATCCTTTCAGCCTGGCTTCTTGCATCTCAAAAAATCATAGTGTCTCACTCAGCTTTCCATTAAGTCTAACAATTTTACTCTATTTCCAGCAGTCTGAACGGCAGTCTGGTGTGGACTCAGTGAGATTTCTTTCTATTCATATTTTCTGAAAATACTTAAAATGAGAGCTTTTAAAAACTGATGTTTATTTATAGCTCTCGAGCAACGAGGAGGTGGCTGCTGGAGTACTTTTAGGAGGCCAGAAGCCATCCTTACCCCAGAACTCTCCTTCCATTGGCTTCCCACACTGCCTCCAAGGCTTCCCAGTATACTGTCCAAGAATCACGTCCAGAAGGCAGTAGGAATATTGGCAAGAGAATAGACCTGGGAGTGAAGAAAACGTAGACTCCAGGCCTAGTTGTTCTACCACTTCTTAGCTGATAACCTTAGACCATGATGTCGCCATGTGGATACTCAGGCTCCTCTCTGTAGAATTAGTCTGAATACTAAAAGTGATGATATATAAAACCAACTTATGCGTTGTGCTTTCCGTATTAGGAGAACAGAGAGCAACGTCTAAGGATATAAAAGAGGAGGGATTTAATGCAAGGAATCGACTACACAGCTGATGAGAACGGCTAGGAAGTCAACCAGGGAGCAGGGTGGCGCCCCAGAGTCCAGCGACAGCAGGAAGTCCTCACTGCCTGAGGCTGCAGGGACCTAGGGAGTAGGCCAGCGCTCCAAGCCCGGGCACCAAGGTCACCGGAAGAAAAGTGGGCCACAGTGGGGGAACTGAGGTCATTGCAGAAACACAGCTGCTGCCAGAGATGGCATCCAAGACAGAGCAGGAAAGGAAGAGATGCCATGCTGCCTCCGTCCCCACCCACCTTCCAAGCTCTGGCCAGTGCCTCCCCTGGATGACACCCAGCCAGCACGCTGCTGCTGCAGCACCCTGGGGAGTACAGCCTGCAGGGGTCACTCCCTGCCACCCTGAGCAGAGGGAAGGCTGAAGACCAGGCCCAGCCCGGGAAACCAGCTGGCATCACGACCCACTGACCTGCAGGGCTGCCATCCACCCAGCTGCAGGCCTTGGGCATTGCCCGTGCTCTCCTGTCCTGAAAGCTGCCAGCACCCTCTGTCTCTGTGTAACTGCCCCTCAGGTAAACGAGCCTCCCTCTTTCTAAACAGCGCCATGTTCCCTGGCGGCACCCCCACGGCCCCCACTCTGAAGCCATCACGTCAGGCAGAAGGGGCTGGGCAGCGGCTGCAGTGGCTGGAGGCATACAGGCTTCCAGGGCTGCCGGAGCTGCACTGACCTCCGGCCTGGGCTGGGGCACTCCTGCCCTGGGCCTCGCCTTTCAAAGGGCTGTGAGTCCAAGCACCAAGGGACCCCGGCCACTGCTGCCTCTCCCGGCCACCCCCGTGAGCTGAACTCCCTGCCCGAGCCGTGGGGAACACGTTTGCAGGGCTGGTCCTTCCTCCCGCGGGCGCACCAGGCCCGCGGGCCGCACGTCCTTAGACTTCAGGGGGAACTACTCGTGTGAGGTGGGCAGGGAAGGGCCGTGGCTGTGAACACAGCTTACACAGCACACAGCAGGGCTGTCCACACACGGGCATGGGAAGCCCCTCGTGGGGAGGCATCTGGGGTGTGAACAGGAGGAGGACAGGTTGTCCATCAGGCCCTGGGGGTCAGGACCCACTCTCCACATGCCACGACTTTCCAACACAGCATTTCAGGAAGTTCTACGTTTGAACCTGGCCTTGCAGGTTGCTATGAAGGTGTAACTGTTGAATAATAAGGATGGGACATATTTTATTTAGAAGTTGTGAGCTTACTTTGTAACCTTCCTGTACTGGGCACTGCCATTTGTACTGTCCCCACAGCCGCCACACTTGTTAAGGGTGGGCCTGGGCCAGAACGAGCTGGTTCTTTAACCAGAGGTCGGGCTCTGCGGATATGGGGCTCAGGCAAAGAGGGAGACAGAGGAGGGCTCGGACCCATGGATGTCCATGGGCCAGGGACGCACGAGGGCTCTGTACCTGCACGAGGAAGCGGGCCCAGGGCTGAACCTGGTGGGCCCTCCAGAGAGATCTCCTTAGTTTTTGCAGGACAGCGCACCCTCTGATATTTTTTAAATAACACTTATGGAATATGACAGGCTTTGTCCTAAGCATATTTCATGGATTGTCACATTTAATCCTCAGAGGAGGTGGGTAATATCATGATCCCCATGTCACAGATCAGTAAGCAGACCAGGAGGTGAAACAACCTGCCCGAGGCTAGCTGCGATTCAGATCTGCAAGTCTGGGTCTCAAGCAGGGCTTTGAAGCCACATTATACTGCCTCCCAGTCCATTCAAACCATGCGTGTAGTGGGTGAGTGATGAGTTTCCAAGGCTTCATTGAGTTCTTAAGGAACGCCCTGACCCCTGAAAGTGGAGGACCACCCACAGTCATTCTCCTAAACACTTAAAGCCAGCTCTTCACCCTCATCTATACCTTCTCTTTTCTTGCCTGAACGTGGTATCTGTCTCCTTTTCTTTACATGATGGAGCATCTAGACCGGGGGTGGCGAACCTGTGGCACGCATGCCCAAAGTGGCACGCGGAGCAATTATTTCAGCACGCGGAGCTGTGAATACCATTTAAAAAATTATTGTTTATGCTCTTATAGACATAAAAATAATCAATAGCTCTATCTCACTCGATGGGTTGGCACGCGAGTCGAGCGAGTATACTCTTATTTCATAAACTTTGGCACTCAATCGCCAAAAGGTTCGCCACCACTGATCTAGACCCTTTGCCACCCAGCTTGCTCTTTAGTGGAGCCAATCCATCCTGTCGCCTTGCCTCTTTTGAAGTGTGGGGCCCAGAACTGAAACCCACAGTCAAGTGGTCTAATCTGCAAAAGTCAGGTGGAGCCTTTGCCAGACCCTTTCCACAAGCATCTGTTGAACACCCAGTCTGTGAATGAGAGCCCTTGTCCTCAAGGAGCGTACAGTTCAGTGAAGGAGACAGACAGGGGACTGGCCATTTGAACAGAATGTAGTGAGCACCCTGAGGGGGCCCAGAAGAGCAAGTGTCCCGTGGCAGGGGTAATTGGGCTGGGAAAGGCTCCACACAGGTGGAACTGCTAGACCGGGTCTTAAGAAGTGAACAGGAATGTGCAGGTGAGGTAGGGGAGAAGGAAGTGGGAACAATGCGTGCAGAGGTGTGGATATGTGCAAGGCCAAGGCACATTCCAGAATCTGTCAAGTGACTGGTAGTAGTCAGGCCACACCTGGGTCTGATCCTATAGCAGGATCTGACATCCTAAAGGCAGAGGAAGCCCTGAGCCTCCTACCACGGCTTGATATTTATTAACTCATCTAGAGCTTTTAGTCCCCTCAAATTTTTAAGTCCTTTCCACCTTGTACCATTGATCTGTTAAAATCCAAAATTTTCATTTATTCCAATTGTTTTATCCCATTAGATCCTATGCATTACTTCGGTCTGTCTGGACCCTGTTACCCCTCCTGTTGATAAAACTATCCAGAACAGCAAAGCAGAGCCTTATTGCCCACCACTGCAGGCTGCCTCTGAGTTACCATCGGTCAGAGTTCCTCAGGTTAGGTATTCAACCAGCTATGAGTTCTTCTAAATAAAAGCATGTCTCTCTCACATTTTTCCAATTTTGTCTGTAAGAAAGTCACAAGAGACAGTATCAGTTGTCTGACTGGAATCCATATATATCACATCATCTGCATCTCCCTGTTCTACCAATCCAGCAACCTCATTTGAAGAGGAAATGAGGGGAGGCTGGCATAACTTGTTTTGAGTGGACCTCTCTTAGTGATCTGTGCTCCTATTGCTAAGGTGCACAAATTGTTTGCTTCAATAGCAAGCATTACGGCAGTACTGGGGCTGTCCTCACAACTGGATGTACGTAGTCTGCAGAATCCAAGTGTCTCCCATTTTGGAAACGAGGACTCTTGCCCACCCCATTCTTTGGGACTCTCTCACATTTGATTTGGTCTGTGAGAGATTAACGACAGCCAGGGAACAAGCTAAGTGCCTGCACTCACCCTGGCTCTGGTCACAGGAAGGGATCAGGACTCCCTCCCAACCCTGTCACGCTCCTCAGCCATCTTCTCACCAACCCTGGGCTCCAATTCCAAAAGAAATAAGGTCATTTTTTCTTTTCCAGCCTAAAGACCATTGTTGAAAGAGAAAAGGGCAACAGGAGTTTGGCTTTTTGTCACACTCTTTAGTGCTTTGTATTGTAAGCTAAAGAGGTTGAACTTGATCTGGTAAGTAGAGAAGTCACTGAGTCACTGAAGATTTTTGAAAAAAGGAGTGACATGATCTTATTTTAGGTGAAGAGTTTTAAGGTGTTTTATGGCTTCACACCATTAGTACATAGCTCTTAGCATCAACATTTAATACTAGCAATGGCCAATAAGCAGGACAGGCAGTACAAAACACACTAGCTAAGGTTGATCATTTTATCTGTATTTATTTTTTATGTTTTCAGCTTGTTCATTTTTTTCCTTTTTAAATTAATTGTTAAATTTATTGGGGTGACATTGGTTGGTGAAAATTATATAGGCACCAGGTGTACAGTTCTACATGACATCATCTATGTGTTGTATTGTATGCTCACCACCCGGAGTCAGTTTTCTATTATTATACATATAAATTTGATGCCCTCTCTCTCCTCTCCCCACCTGGGAAAATGGCTATGAATTGGATCTGGAGTCTGACAGACCAGGATTTAAATACCAACTCCATCATTTAAAGTCAGGAGGCCTTAAACAAGCACCTACCACCTCTGAGCCTCATTTTCCTCATCTATAGAATGGGAATAATTGTACCCACTTCACAGTTGGTGTGAGGATGGAGATAATGAAAATGAAGTGCCTGACTCCACAGAGTAAGTGCTCTATAAGTGGTCCTTCATCGGAATCCTTCATCTTTAGTTGTCACGATGACACAGTGGTCACCTTGCAGGATTCCCAAGTTCCCCAAGACCAGGGGCCATACTCCGGGAGCAGCCTGAGGAGAGGGAAGAACCCCGTCAGAGGGGGGCTCCCAGAAGCAGCTGGCTCCCAGGCATGGAGGTGGTGCCTGCTCGCGGCACGGCTCTGAGCTGATGGCTGCCCAGGCTCCAACCCCTGAGTGACCTGCAGGGGAGGCTGGCACTGAATTCCTAGAGTCCTGATCTCCCAATTAGCCCCACCTGGGTGTCTGTTTCATCAGAAGCTGCAGGGTTAGCAGCTGGAAGAACCAGTTTTAAAACACATGCTGAGGAGCAAGTCTGGGTGATTCTTCAGTGGACGCTGGAGCCTGGATGGGAGGTGCCAGGCCCCAGAATTGGCATGTGTCCCAAGGCCCTCCTGAGGGAACTGTTGCTTCCTGCACACATGACCTGTCACCAACCACACACCTGGGCCCTGCTTCCCACCCAGCTGTGGGTGCGCAGAGGGGAATGAATTGTGCCTCAGGAGGCGGCGTTGGGGAGACGCCAGCCACCCCTCCATCCTGCTGTCATCCCAACCTGTCAGCCTTGGCCTTCCAAGGCTGAGCAACAGGGCACTGGAGAGCTCACAGCACCCTTCTGCCTCCTGCCCTGGGAAGGGTCACTTCAGGCCATCGGCTCCTCGTGGCCAGAAGTAGCCATATTTTCTTCTAACTGAACACATTTCCACCCACATGGCCCAGTTCTTTCACTGTAATACAGATTCTCTCACACACGCTCCCGCCCTGTCAAGACTCCCTGAACTTCCTAAACACTAACACAGCATATCAGGCACAATGCTCAGGGCTTGCCTAGGATGACTCATTTAGGGCTCACTCTATGCTTATGATGTGACTTGTATTACTGACTCCATTTTACAGATTCATTTACATTTTCAGTGTCCTCCACTGAGGCAGTAGAGAGCTCAGCTACCTTGCTGATGGCCACATAGCTAAGTTAGTGGCAGAGATGGGATCTGAACTCTTGAAATCTTGCTCTGCACTATATTTTATTTCCTCTCTTGTAATAGAAAGTTGAGGACTTAGACACCTGGCAGGGCAAACCACCAGTCACTGGGCCCCAGTTCATTTCCTCTGGGAGTCTCATCAAAGTAAAAATAACCCCTGACTCTAGTGACCAGGTTAATTTGGACTTTCAGGGCCTCCCCTGCTTCCACTGCCCGCTACATACATATACACACACCCCTCTCCATCCTCCTCTTGTGTCCAGACAGCTGCCAGAGTCCTTCACCGCTGAACTGTGGTACAAAAACTAGCATACCAGTAAAATTTACCATCTCACCCATTTTAAATGTATAGTTCAGAAGTATATTCACCTTGATATGAAGCAGATCTCCAGAATTTTTCATGCCAATCTATAACCATACCCATTCAACAGCAGCTCCCTTTTCCTCCCTCCCTCTAGGACCTAGAAACTATACTCTCCTCTCTGTCTCTGAGTTTGACTCTTTTGATGCTCCCTGTAAGTAGAATCATACAGTATTTGTCTTTTTCTATCTTATTTCACTGAGCATAATGTCCTCGAGCTTCATCCATGTTGTAGCATAAGACAGGATTTTCTTCCCTTTTAAGGTTGATATTCCATTGTCTGTGGGTATGTGCCTCCTTTGGTTTATCCATTCACCCCTTGGTGGACACTTCGGTGGCTTCTACCACTTGGTTTTTGTGAATAATGCTGCTATGAACGTAGGTGTGCAAATAGCTCCTTGAGACCTTGCTTCCAATTCTTTTGGTAATCTACCCAGAAGTGGGGATTGCTGCACCATGAGGTTGTTCTTTTCCTCATTTTTGAGGCATCTCTATACTGTTTTCCATAGAAGCTGCACCATTTCACATTCCCACCAACAGGATACAAAGGTTCCAATTTCTCCACATCTGTGCCAACACTTGTTTACTTCTATTTGTTGGTTGGTTGTTTTGCTTTGCTTTTGATGGTGGTCATCCTGATGGGTGCCAACTGTGGAGCCTTAACTCTTGAGCATGGAGCCCTGCCCAAACTGACCAGAGCCTTGGTCCTCCCAACACCAGGACTGAGAGTCACACGTGGCAACAAGAGTTCCAGTTACATTTTCCTTGCGGCCAAAGAAGCCAAGTGATTCTCGCTGACCAGCTGCAACCTGTGGGGCATGTTACAGCTTAGGCTCAGAGAATCCCTGAGGAACTGCCATGTTTCAGCAAACCTTCCCTGGGTGAGCAGTATTTTCAGTGGGTGTTGAGTAGACATTAATGAGCATAGACTGTAAGCTTCATTCAGGCAGAGATGTATGTCTTGGTTCTCTCTCCATCCCCAGCACTTGGAACATAGTTAAGTGTCAACATTCGTTCAATGAACTAATGGGTAACCTTCTAACCCTGCAGAAAGCAGTCCCTCTGAGCTAATGTGGTCCACCATGGGAGCCATTTGCAGACACTGTGTGTCTGACTTCCAGCCACTGGCCCATTACTGTCATTCCTCTCTCTTGAGAAATTCTGGGCTTTGTTGTTCTGACTGGGCCAACAAGGAGAGAGTTTAAAAAGTTTGAGAAGTGATGCCTTAGAAGGAGGTTTCGGCAGGCAGTGATAAATTCTTAGCTTTACTCCAGGGATACAAGTGCATCTCTCCTCGATCCTCACAGGGGAGATCTGAAGAATCTCAGCACTTTTTTTGTGCAAATGGTGAGGTCTCACAGCCCACCTACCCCACCTCCCAACTTTAGTGGGGAATGAGAATGAGAGGGTTTCAAACTAATACAAACACAATGAACTTGCTTCCTTGGATAGAGTATGAGGACAGAGCAACACAAGTGAAGAGAGTTCGTGCCAGCCCTGATGCCATACTCTGCTGTCACAGTCTGTAAGAAATTCAGTGAGAAAGCACCTACTGTGTGCCTTGCACTGTTCTGAGTGCTTTGCACATACTCACTCATTTAATCCTCTCATCAATCTTAATGGGATGTATAGTAATGTCATATCCATTGTACAGATGGGGGAAACCAAGCTTCTGAGAGGTTGTCACTTGCCTGTGGTTACACAACTGGCTGGGATTTGAATCAGGGAGTACCAGAGTCTGTACTCTTAATTTTGAACTATGCAGGCTCTCTTTAGTCATTGATCAATTTGCTTATTAATTTAACAACCACCTATAGCCTACTGTGGCAGGCACCAACCCCAGCAATGAACAAAACACAGACCTCACCCTTTAAGACAAGCGTGTCCAACCCACAGCCCAGGCTTCATTCAGCCCAAGATGGCTTTGAATTTCACAGTCCAACACAAATTCTTAAACTTTCTTAAAACATTCTGATATTTTTTTGAGATATTTTTTCTTTATCTTATCAGCTATTGTTATTGTTAGTGTATTTTATGTGTGGCCCAAGACAATTCTTCTTCCAGTGTGGCCCAGGGAAGCTAAAAGGTTGGACACCCCTGCTCTAAGACTTTCAGTCTAGCAAGAATGTTCATTCCACGTGTCTTGTCTGTGAGAATAGGCCAGGGTACGTGGGAATCCAGACCCAGAACTTGTCAAACCAAATTCAAATTCATTTATTTTTTTTTTTTTTTTTTTTTTTTTTTTTTTTTTTTTTTTTTTTTT
>PVKE010010732.1:0-36396 GCA_004027555.1 Craseonycteris thonglongyai | reverse complement strand
GCTGTTCTTGCCATTATCCACGCTGAGATAAGCACAGCTATGGGCACCACGTGGGGAGCAGAATCTCAAGGACAATATGAAATGCAGACAGTGGGTGTAACATTACGATAAGTATCTAATAAAGCGGAAAAAATGGGGAAGTAAAGGAAATTAAAAATGGCCTATAAAATTTCACTGCTATGTTTTTTCACTAATTCCACTCCTGGTGAGTTCAAGGTATATATTGTAACTGAGTCTGGAGAATAAAGCACTTGTCCATTTATTTTGAGCAGTGGACCACGTGTACATCAGAAGAATTTTCAAAAGGTCTCCTTTCACTAGGACATGTTCTTCTGCCTTTCATAGAATACTGGCCTTTCATCTGCCTGATCTAATCTCGGAAATCTTTAGGGAACATCACCAGGTAACCTGGGTTACAGCAGACAGTTACTTTCCAATGCAGAGCCGACCAGGTGACAGTTTCCCCTGAGGCCCCTACTGCCCTCGCAGCTGCCTGGGTCCAGGGCAGAAAAGCCCTTAGCCCCTTCTGGGTAGGTGACGTCTCTAACCGTACCCTGGTCTCTAGGACTCATCCTCATCTAGAGAAGACAGAGGGGCAGCATGGGCAAAAGGCTCCGTGCTACCAGGCTGGCGATTCCGGGCGGACCCAGCGGGAAGTCCCTCAGATACAATGACATTCTCCACCACATTAACACCAGGTTTACTCTGGAACGGGAGCAGGAGTAACTGTTAAAATCAATAAACTAAGTGTCTTCCAGGACTAACTTGTGCTCAGGTGACATCACATGGGGCCTCTTTTACATGGGCCGTTGGCATTACAAGAAGACCCTCCACAGTAAGTTTTCCCCTCTTGTCTGCATTACAAGGTAGTTTTCCCTTGGCCCTTCGATGCCTTTCTGGAACACTCTCCTCTTTCTCCCCTTCCCTGGTGAGCAGAAAGCCATGCGACAAACAGAGTGGTAAGTGCCTGGGATTTGAGACCTCCTTTTCCTGCCTGACACCCAGTCCTTAACCCCTTCTAGCCCGGGGTTTGCTCTCCTGGTTCTTCTGAAGCTGCCAAACCAAGTAACTAGTCTTCGTTTTCATCTTTCTCAGCCTCAGCAATACTGAACACTTTAGCTGCCGGCTTCTTTCTAAAAATCTCATCTTCTTCAGTGTCTTCCTTTCGGTTTCCCTTAATAACACTTCCTTACTCCTGTCCTTTAAAGGCAAGCATCTCAAACTGTTAGTAATCAAAACTTTTCCAGTTACAAAATGACTCATTATACTTTATTTTCAATGGATCAATTTTCTTTCAAATGAACCAGAAGTTGTGCATTTTCACCTACAAATCCAGTAGCATGTACTATCCATTTAGTGGGAGGAATGACTGACGCTTGAGAAACTTCACAAAAGAAAACGAGATACAGAACTCTTTCTTGTGAAGTGATCAATTCCATCAACAATTACATGACATACATAGTTAGGATGTGGGGCTTTCGGGGAATACAAACATGGCAGATGTGGATCTTGTCCGCAAGGAACTTGGAACCTAACACATAAAATCAGACAGGTACACAAATACCTGCAAAACCAGGAAGTGCAGCTGTGTTTTCAGAGAGATGCAGATAAAATGTTTTGTGACTTCAATAAAGGAGGGATTACTTTCAGCTAGTGTGGGAAAGGCAAACCAGGAAAGGCTCTTTTGAAGAAGCTGTATTTGTATGTACGTACACTGAGAAGCAGAAATTAGGACTTTTAAAACAACCAATCTAAAAACAGAAAATACAATATAAATTTTTTCAAAATGCAAATGTTTTAGTCATGTCAGAAGGCTCTTCTTTCTAAATGTACCATATTTACTTATATAACCTCTCCCCTTTATCTTTTTCCATATTTTTTTTATAAAAATGGATAAACAAAAAGTAGGATATGCATACAGTGGAATATCATTCAGCTTTAAAAAGGAAGGAATGGGGAAGCTGGGATGGCTCAGTGGGTTAAGCGCTCACTTTGCAGCGCTGGGGACCGAGGATTGAATCCCGGGACCAAGAATCGAATCCCAGCCCCGGCCTGTGTGAATCCATATGCTGAACTGGGGAGTTCCCCCAGTTGAGTTCTCTCTCTGTCTCTGTATCTCTCTCTCTCTCTGTCAAAAACAATAAAAATAAATAAATAAATAAACAAATAAAAGGAAGGAAATTCTGAACACGCTACAACATGGATGAACCTTGAGGCTATCATACTAAATGAAATCAGTCAGTCACAAAAATCATACAAAATACTGTGTGAGCCCACTCATGTGAGTATTAGAATAGTCAAATTCACAGGGACAGAAGAAAGTAGGATGGTGGTTGTCAGAGGCTGGGGAGAGGGGCAATGAGGAGTTATTGTATAATGGGTATGAAGTTTCAGTTTTACAAGATGAAAAAGTTCTGGGAAAGAATGGTGGAGATGGTTGCATGATAATATGAATGTACTTAATGCCATAAAAGTATACACTTAAAGGTGGTTAAAACAGTAAATTTTATGTTATGTATATTTTCCTACAATTAAAAAAGAGAAATTCTTTTTTGCATGGAAGGGAAATATACGGATTAAAATTTATGTAGTACTTTTACTCCAAAGAGAGGCTATCTCTCCTGAGGCAGCCTCAGTTATCAGAATCTGAGATTCTTTTAATGATTTATTTTTATTGTTTTTGACAGAGAGAGAGAGAAAGATACAGACACAGAGACAGAGAGAAGGGGGAGGGCCCAGAATAGTCTCCATAGTTGCACATCACTGGCTTTTCCACATAGTTTCATTCCACAGGTGGGTGCGGGGCTGCACGGGCCAGGGCCGGGATTTGATCCTCAGTCCCTGGGGCTGCAAAGTGAGTGCTTAACCCACTGAGCCATCCCAGTTTCCCCAAAATCTGAGATTCTTAAGAAGTGAATTTCAAGGACCACTTAGAATTTTTAAGGTCTAATAATATTACAATTGGAACCACAATATACAAAGACATCTGGTGAGACAATACCTTTTTTCAGGAACTTTTATCCATTTAAAACTTTTGCTTTTCTTACTGAAAAGATAAAACTTTAATTTCCACAAAAAAGAATACTTACGTCTTAACATGGTAACAAAAATTTTAGGAAGAAACACAGATAACCCCAAGAATTTAAAGCCCCAAGAATTTAAGTCATGGAAGTTGGCAGAACTAGTATCGCTCTTTGCAGCAAAAAGGACCCTGGGAGGCAAGAGCTATTTCAGGAAGAAATGCAAAATAGTTAGGCAAACATAAATAATTAAACACAAGTAGGATTTAAGGGCTAAAAATCTACCTAGAGATTAAAACCACTTTGGAGATACAGGAATCCTCAAGCATCCAACTCAGGGGCAATTTTTGTTTTTTCCGTCATAAAAGTATGAACGAGGAAAATGGAAACAGCCACAAAATGTGGAGAAGCCACTAGAAGAGGAGAGGCATGCAAGTGAGTTTGCTATTTAATAAGATGATCTAGATTACTTTACCTTTTTGGTAACTTGAAAGGTCTGGATGGTCTGAAATAAAAGCAAAGAAAAAAACCATCAGAAGCAAGGCACCATAACATAAACAAAAGCTTAATATTCGTATTTAACACTTTCCTTGCTATTTCCCCTTTTGGAAGAATCCTGGAAGGGCTAAAAAAAAGAGTCAAGATTTTCAATGCACACGGATTTAACAATGAGTAGACCATCCTGCACATGCAGGTGAGCACAGGAGTGGCTGGGGAGGGGACAGAACCTTGCAGACTCAGATCACACCCTCCCAATAGAACACTCTCCAAAGTCACTGGTCTCTCTTACAAGAACCCACGTCTCCAGTCCAAGCTGCTTCTTACTTATCAAGGATCCCCCTCCACACCTTGTACCAGAAGTCTACTCCCTCTTCGAGATGGTGGGGCTGCTTCTCCATCTTTCTATTCCTTAGTCTCCAACTCCACAACCACTTTAACAAGTATCGGCCCCACACTTCCATCAGCTCTCCCCCACACTCTGAGTTATTATTCCCTCTCATCCTTTGTACTCCATTCCACCCCTGCCTCCCCCCTGACCCCCGACACAGTGGATAAGCTGTCTATAGAAATTCCAACATTGCTGCAACATCCCAACTCTTCATTTCTACCAGGTTATTACTTTTTCCCCCCAGTTTACTGGCACATGGTACCCACCTAATAAATACTCGGTGAACAAATAAAATTCACAACTCATGCTTCAGTATTCCCACGTACAGCATTTTCACAGTGTGGTCTGGGGTGCCTCACTTTCCTGACTCCATACCTGTGTAAGGCTAGATTTTCTGTATGACTCTGAGTCCTGTAGAGATCCTCTTACTCAATGCTGCAGGAACCATGAACTTGATGGTGGACCAGAAGGTTTATTAAAGTGGCAAATTCTTAAAAAGTGCCATATATACTCCGTCCTCAAATATCTAATGGTAACTTAAACACACATGTATATTTAGCTGCCAATCTTCTCTTAAACATCAGCCGTACCATATTGCATTGGCTACAATTTCCAGCCTTTGGGAGAACTTAGGGCAGCTGCCAGTATCCTGAATATACAGCCTATAATACACATCTCAATTTTGATGATTTTCCCCCAAATCCTTTATAATTGTTTCTCTCGTGCCTAATTCAATGATCGATTTTTTTTGTAGCAATTACTTTTATTGAATCTTTCCAAAGCCCATGGTTTTCTTTTTCAAAAAAAAACAACTCTTTCTTTTAGAACCTCTATCTAAATGGATTATTTAAAAATGTTAATTAAATGACATAATTACAAAAATAAGCCCAGCTGGTGTGCAAAGCTTTGGAAAGTGCACACACCCAATGCTAGGAGTGGACGCGTGTGGACAGAACAGAACACAGCCTCCGCTCTCCAGCAATTGGCCTACCAGGCAGCCCGGGTGCGCACATGGGGCAGGAGCAATAGACAGCACCATGAACTGGTGAGTGAGGGGGGCTTTCAATGAAAACGTTCATGACTGAAGAAGTTATGAACACTCAATCTGGGGGGTAACTCTACCTAGGAAAAAACCCCCAAACCCTCTGATTGTTTCAAATAGAAGTACATACTGATTTTTTTAATGTAACAGTTTCATTGAGATATAATTCACAAACCATACAATTAATGCATTTGAAGTGTACAAGGGCTGTCCAGAAAGTATCCAGCCATGCCACTGTTCTCGTTTTATTGACAATGAATGGATTTTTTTCTGGACAGCCCTTGTATAAGATCACGGTTTTCAGTATTTTTGCAGAGTTGTGCATCTATTGTTTTTTAAAGAAGAAGTTATCTGAACACCAATGATGAGGCTTATTAATGACAGAAAATTGTTTTTTACAGAGAGGGAGAGAAAGGCACTGAACAAAGAAGCAAATCACTTAACTTCTACACAAAACCTTAATTTTTCACTCCTAGTTTACAAGTTACACATGCTCAAAACTACCTCTTGCATTTCCATAATAAGTTAGATTTTTGCTCTCTTTAGGTTGAAAGTGATCCCCAGAACCACTGGGCTAGATCACGCTAAACTACTGCAAAGACATGATATTTTATTGTACACATTTTAGGTTGTAACAAAGGTAAATATTCTCTTTCTTCCTCCTCATCCCACTAGCTTTTTTTTTTTTTTAACTGAGAAATGCATGGATCTGTCACTAGTTTACTCCCTAGGGACAGAAACAACTTATAGATTCATCGCATTCTTTCTGCTTGAGTAAAGACTTCATTTCATGTTAAATTTGAGACTGTCAGTAGAGATTGTCGACATCAATTGAAAAAGAAAAATTGAGGTTACCACAAAGATACCTCCTGGGAAAACACTGGATCCCTTTGAAGTTTTTACACTAATGGACATGACAAACAGATGTTTGAAACACACAGACCACTACTACAGGTAAAATGTGAAACTTGATTCACAGCGTGGCCATCTTTCATTATTCCCTTGCAATCTCTGACCAGAAAGTATCTGAGAAAGGAGGCAGGCCAGGGTATCCACCACACACTTTTATCGACCAAAAGTAGTCTTTCTCCATTTGTAAAATCTTTCCAGTTTGCTACTTTTCACACCTATCTCATAACACCTGCAGGATGATTTTTCATACTAACTTCAGTCTCGTGTTGATAAATAACAACTAGTAAAAACAAATAAATCCGACCTCTACTATAGAGAGAAACAATGTTTTTCCAGGGTGTTTTCACCTTTTAATACTATGGTCAAAAGACACACCCAAACAAACAAACAATAATCACTGGCCTGTTCTTCAGTTAGGTTTTCAGGCTTTTGCTCTGATGAGAAAAAGCTCCACAGCAGATGATGCGTGTGTGTACTCCAGAACACACTCCCACAGGGAGAGCAGGAGAGAAGCATGAGTTGTGCCCTATTTTCAGAGGACTAGATGGAGTGTCCCCCTCTCCCACTTAAGAAAGCATTTCTGTATGAAAGTGGGTGGCTGTGACATTGGTATAGGGCTGAGCTCAACTCTGCTTTAAAAAACAAACAAACAAAGCACTTACAAACTTGGGTAAGTCACCCATAGTAATACATGTCCTTGGAGCCTCACACTGGAGAACTGTAATAGCAGTTGAAAACCTTAGCTCCAGGACTCGATGACCAGTGACTCTGGAATGTGCACATATATCATCAGTCAAGGGAACAGCGAACGAGACTACACAGTTCTCGGAAAGGGGGTGGGGGTGGTACAGAGCAGAATGATCAAGATAAGGGGGGTTAGGGCAGATACACAGGCCAGGGACACTTTTTTGAAGAGGTAAGAGAAAAAAAGAAGTGGTGTAGGAGAGAAAAATTTAACAAGAAACAAACAAACAAACAAAAAATAGAAAAACTATAAATGGTCGGTTTCTTTGTTTTGTTCACCTTTTCTCTCTATTTTCATACTGTTTTTGGGGAGAGAATGGGCGATTGTAGGGTGAAGGAAACAGGAATGCTAAAACATGAAATCAAGTCACCTGTCTAGAGATCTCTATTGTTGACATAGCTGCAGGATTAACATCACAAATGAACAAAGGGACAGTATCAGCTTTCATGGATTCCAAATATATCTTCTTAGCATGCAGGAAAATCAAAGCTCTGGGAAAAAAATAAACCGGTTTGTGTATTTCTGAACAACTAAAATCTATGAAGGAAATATGCTGTCTGCTGCACGGCAGTAACCAAATTGAAGTAAGAAAGTGCTTCTGGGGTCACATTTCACTCTCAACAAGCTCACTGGACTGCGCCATATTGCCTTTTTGTAACTCTTCTCCAAGTAGTAACTTCAGTTCAGTGACGGTATGTTAGAAAGAAAAGTGCCTAGAAATAAAAAATCCACACTTTGATGAGCATTCTTTCGGAGATTTCCAACAAAAACACCACCGTTCTTCATCACTAAACGTTTCCATGAATCATCACTGGCACCCCTGGGTTCTCATGTGAAGATGAAACAGAAACGCAGTAGACAGACATGCTAAACCTAGCTTCTAATCCATCTTTCATGCACTCGAGCTAAATGTTTATGGTGTGTGTCAAGTGACCTGAAGAGTAACGATAGCCACAACTACTTGCGTAACGCATTTCCTGAAAGCCCAAGGGATGTGGACTCTAAATACCGGTCATCTTGACGTCTGGAGCTGTCACAACTGAGCAGAGTCCCAACTACTACACAAAACAGAAAAGAATCGAGGAGGCAAGAGCAAAAGGTTGGGGGTAGAAGACTAATACTAAAGGCTCTCAAGTAAATACCAAGCACTTCTTAAATGATAAAGAAAACATTTGGGGGGGAAAAAGAAAAGAAATGTAGCATATGTTAAATACAGTAAACTCTCAGTTAACCAGAACTCAAGCAACTAGTACGAAAAAATCTTTATTTTCTTTGCCGGTTGCTTGAGAATTTTGCTGGCTGCTTGAGTGTGTTGCTGGTTGCGTGAGAGTATTGGGTACATTTATCTAGCATGCACCAATCCCCATGGGTACCGGTTAATTGAAAGTTATCTGAGCATGAGGGAACTGTCTTTAAGAAAACAGTGAACTTACTGAATCAAAAGACATGAAGTCATATGGGCCCTGAAAGTCATTAGGTAAATAATCATGAGTAAGTCCTTTACTTTCTCAGGATTTGTGAGAAATAGATAAGATCTGAAAGTGAGGTGGTACGAGTAACAGGTTTCTGTAAATGGCTGAGCATTATCAAAGAAAAAAGGTTTTATTACTGCCCACCAGCATTATTATTAGTTCATATAGAAATGGCATTCAAACTTCAGTTAGGAAGTAACATGAGGACTAATGCGGAATAAAGCGTAAAGTCTCTTTATTTGTGAGCACTGTGGACCTTCTGATTTACTTTCGACAACCAATTAGCACTGGCAAATAGATGAAAATAATAAACATGAATGGCATCGTGCCCACAAGCCTAATTAGAATAAAAGATTATTAAAACTATACAGGCACCCAAAAAAGCACGCCAGCTAACACCGCCACATGATAAAAGGGAGAAAAGGACTAAGAGCACAGACTGAATCCATGAATGCGAATTTGCCGACTGACCCTGTGCCCAATAGCCACAACCGGAAAAAGAGGCCACCGGTGTGGGCTACAAGATAGTGCTTGAGAGCTGAACACGGAAAGGCAGGCCGAGCAGGAACACTGTATTCAAGGGGAAATGGCACACGTTCACAAGCAGGCACACGCTAGGATGTTCCCTGAAGGAAGGAAGTGAAAGGACCTCTCTATTAATGTCCCTCTATTCATAGGAGGATGCCTAAATAGATGGTGATACAGCCATCCAATGGAACACTACACAGAACACACACACACACACACACACACACACACACACACGTATAGATATGGGAAGAGTGCCAAGACAAAGGGAGAAGTTTCAAAATGATTCATGCCGTGTTTCTGGTTAAAATTAAATAGAAAACATATTTTTAAAATTCAGAAGGGAATACAGCTCATTGGTAGCTGTTTCACACAGGGGGAAGACATCAGGAGTGAGTTTCATTTGGCATTTTTGAATTCCTCAGGAGAATGTGTTCATGAATTAGCTATATAATTTAAAAGTGAAAAGGATTTTAATAAAGAGAAACTGCATAGGTATTCACTTATATATGTGTGGCTGAAATATTTTCTTTGAAAATTTCTCTCACTGATACAGAATTTGGGGAGAATTGGGCACCCTGGCTCACTAAACTAGATGAAAAGAAATATTATACATTAATCATAAATTTTCAAACAACTTAAAAAATACATTTAATACAAAAATCTATAGTTTGTGCTGTTCTGGTCAAATATTAATAGACAGTTTAAGTGACAAGTAATTTGATCACCACTAGAGTCACCTGGGTAGCTTATTAAAAACAGGGATATCCAGGCCCCTCCCCCAAAGTCTGGTTCAGAGCTTGAACCACTGCTTTGGATGATCAGCCAGGAAAATGTGACCTCCAGACAAGAAACAATTGGAGAGCAATACAAGAAAATAATCAGAACTTAAAGGTGTAGTACAAACATTGAGTGAACAGGGAATAGGGAGATAATATTGGAACAGTTGGTCCAAAGAGCAGCTCTTGAACTTGACATAAGAAGTAGAATTTTAACTAGGTCTTAAGGGACAGGTAGGTTTCAGATAAACAGGAGAGAGAGAAAGGATACAAACATTGTGTCAACACCTGTGCTAGACAGCATCACACAGTAGTGTGCGCAAAGCCAACAGGGGGCACTGTCAGGGAATAGTGAGGAAGGCAGCTTAGTGGAGCAGGGCTTGTTTAGGGGAACAGCAAGAGGCCAAAATAGGAAAGAGAAATAGGAAGCTGCTAGTTTCTTGAGCAAGAATGAATATGATGCAAATGCTATTTAGGATGAATGATCTGGTGGCAATGTGCAGGATGAATTAGAAAAGGGAAACATGAAAGCTAAGAAACACTGTATACAGTGTTCAAGGTATACAGTGCTGGGAGGGAAAAATGGAAAACACTTTAATCTTCCTTTTATGATTCACAAAGCCTTGGAGAATCTTATAATAATGCGAATCAAAGCTATGAGTATCAACTGTCAGAGATATATATGGTGTTACAAGAAAAATTTCTGGTGAAATTTTGGATAAACTAAGGTATATATATCCGATGTACATTATAATACATTTCCATATCTCACTGTTGTTTAATATTTATATATAAGGGTGTGCCTTAAGTACAATTAGAAATGCCTACAACTACATTTAATACATCTTTATATAATGAGTTAAAAATAGTAGCACTGCTTATTGAGGTTAGTGACAATTTGGGTTATAACACAAGAGGTTGTCCAAAAGATTAATCTGCAAGTTGGGGGCAGAGGTTTCTAAGTATGTTTTGGGGATTACATTAAGCTTCATTCAACAAATATATTTCACTACTTTTATTAAGATAAAGACAGATGAACATTTCTCCATTTTCAGATTTTTTTGGATCTTACCTATAACATAAAAGTGTTTGGCATTTTCCTTACAAACTACAAATTATACAAATAAGAGTTTATACATGAATTATAACCTCATTTCTGAAAATAAGTTTATATATGTTATTAATAGGACAAGGCCTTCATCAATCACACTAGAGAGCAGAAGTATAAAGAATCATTCATAAATTTGCTAATTCTCTTGCAACATTTGCTGGTTCTCAATTTTTAGTACAACATGTTTACATTTTGTTCCATGTGAGAGAATTTGAGCTCAAAATTATAAGGAAGATTATTAATTTTTCTTAAATTCATTTCTCACATATTTTGGGTTATTTTGCCCCTACAAATTTACTCAATATTGTATAAGTTTCAGTTTGGAAGGTTAAAAGTCACACCTGCTATTAAAAAAAACCTTGAGGGAAGGTGGCTAAAAAAATAATAAAAATCCACTGTATCAAAATGAATTCCAACAGTGTAACCAATACCTCGCAGCTGTTGTGATATCTTCATTTTACCAGCTAGGAGAATAGACTATTCCCTCAACTTCTTTAGAAATGCTTTAAGCTATGCTTTTAAGAACAGTAATACACAGTGAATTTATTTTTCTTCCTTAACTACATTTTCTCATATTTATCCTTTAGCTTAAAAATTAAATTTATGTAGCTCCACTAACTGTCCAAAGCAAAGATCTAAGCAAAATTCTATTCACAGAGTTTATAAAAATCATCCCAATGAAAAAAGGTTTTCTTCTCAGCCAAATGTCTGAGGTAAAAAAAAAAAAAAATTAACTACACTTAGACTGAGACTGGGGACAACAGAGAATTTCCTGAAGAAAAATGAAGACATCGCCACTGGGATGGGGCTCCATGTCCTCAAATTGTGGGGAGGTCCATGGGACAACTCCAGTGTGGCTAAAACCTTAAACTCAATGTAGTCATTTCACAATGGTATAGATTCTGTTTGTAACCCCCAAACCTAATGGATATGCCAATGACACCCAAACGCCACACCAAAGGTTAGGAACTCACGCTGAGGACAAGGTATTAGAAAAACCATCCTGAGAAGTACGGAGACTTGTTACGAAATAGATGTTAATCTTGGGGTTTAACCTCTCTGGATTCAATCCTCATCGGTAAATTACAAAGAGTTGGATTAAATTATTTCTAAGGTCTTTTTCTGTTGTGAAATTCTATTGTATTCTCCTGTGGAATCTCAGATAATTCCAGTCACCATGTAAGTATCTGCACACTCTGCCAGGGCAAAGGTGGGGAAGGACGCCAGCTTCCCCTCATCAAAATTCTGTGTCGAAACACTTTATGGGAATAATCAATAAAAACTATCCTCCTGCCCGGGACCTAAGATCTAATATCTTAAAATGCCTTGAAAAATAATGCTGGCTCTTTATGTGACTAGCTCAAGAGGAGGGCGTTTGAAACAGCTAGATATGTGGTTTAATGGAAAAGTGCTAGAAAGGGCTTGGTGGCAGGAAGGGACTGAGTTCTGTGTCTGTTAACTTGAGATGAACATGGAGACTCTTGAACAGTGATGCCAACAGCACCTTTGTGCTAGAATCTGTCAAAGGAGGAAAAGCAACGCTGTAGGAAATCATGCCAGGTTATCAAAGGCACTCATGGGAAGAAGTGACCGGGAGTCAGCTAGTTCACCAACCTGGTGGGCTTTGTCAGATGAGCATACATGAAACAGCATTCAAGTTAAAAAAAAGCCAGTTTTAAATTTCCAAAAGGCTCTTTCTTGAGTTTCCTATCTACCCTCTAAGAAAGGCAGTATAAAAATCTTCATTTTTTTTTTTTATTAAAAAAATTAACCCCTGAAAGGCTTTTCTGGTTAGTATTCTGTCCTTTCTAACACATCAACTTTAATTTTTAAAGGAGGAGCCAAGTTTTAATGAGGAGATATATGATGTTTTAATGTTGGCTCTGTTTTCTGATTACAAAACAGTCATTTTAGTTTTTCGTCTGAAAATGCAGAAACATATAAAGAAAAAACATCACTCTTGCTCTCACTACACAGCTCTAACTCCTATAATTCTTTTTGATCTACATCCTTTCCTTTGTGCCTAAACATACACATTAAATATATATACAGTTAGAATCCTACTGGATGCCTAAAGTATTATCCCTTTGGATAATGAGTTTTCTCCATGTAATTAAAACTTTCTGAGAACATGATTTTTAGTAGCTGTATAATGTTCTGTTATATTTACCATTATTTGTTTATATTATGCATACAACTATACTCACACTAATACATTACTCTAAGTCTCTGTTGCTTATTTATACATACTTTCCATATACTTATAAGTGGCCTGTCTTAAAGCTATGAAACATCACAACTGTGGCAAATACTGTTTCCCAGTTTGTGGATTTTTTTTTAACATGATTTCTTGGACATGTATCTTAAATTTCTTTTGTAATTTCGATGACTTCTTGTACAATTAAAGAGTTATCTTCGATCCAGATGTCAGGTTTTTCCCAGTTTCACTTACTATTACTTTGTGATGCTTCGATTATCATCTTCTGGGAAGCCCCGTCTTCAGGGTCCGAAAATCCATTTTCATCGAGTAGCTGGCATCTGATATTGTGAGGCTGACAAGCTGACCATGCACAGCTGTGCTGCGAGGGGAACTGAATTTCCATGGTCTGGCTGAACCATCCAGGCCCATCCTAGTGCAGGCTGTTTGGCGCCAGCTAATACTAGTTGTGCCCTTGAGTTTAATTATCAATGGGACAGTGCAGATTCTGCGACTTGTCCTTCCAGGACTGCAATAGTGCCAAATAGATATCTTTGGGTGAGTTGGTGCCCATTTTGTTGGCCAGATTTGGGGAAATCGGGCTGGGAGACCCACTTTCTGCCTTCCTACTTCCTGAAAGAGGGCTGCCGATGATTTCTGGGCTTGTCAGAAAAGAAGGATGTTAGTCTGCCCCCATCTGAGAATGGGGGTTCAGTAGAAGTCAAAAGCACATGGGGGTATGAAGGGGCTTCATTTTGCTAAGGTTTTATACATACTGGGGCTGATATATCTGTCCTAGTGGGCCCACTGATTCAATTCTTTTCACAGAATCGCATTGTTTTAGTTATTCTGGCTTTAAGACATGCAAGTCCCAGGACACCATCTGTTTAGGAAATCCTAATTCCCTTTAGAAACTAATGGGTTTACAGTATTAGTCTTGCATCTGTTACTTGAAAACAATGCCGGTTAAGGAAAGATTGGAAGGGATTATTAAATGAACCCCCATCCAACAGGAGAACTGTAATTCTCTGATGGCACGCACGTGCTAAATTATTGTCTACAACAAAGATCCTGGAGGAAATTTCATCAGCCTCAAGGGCCGTAGTATTATAGCAAGACTCCCACATGCCTTCCTTGTGCATAGATTTCTTACAAAGTAAATTCACACTCAACTAACTCTAAGTCAACAGTAAGTTTTCCCAGAACCTGACTTTATGTCATAGGTTGAGGTACCGGTATGTTGGAAAGAACGGCTTACATTACATAGGTAGAATCCAAGAACTCTTTCTTGTCATAAATGTTAAAAACACCCTTCTGTTCCTTCTTCCTGGCCTTAAATCTGTCTCTTTCATATGGAAACTTAAATCTTTTCATAACCTTGGCTTAGGTTTATCATAAAATCTTTGGCGGAGGGATAGAAGAGATGCATTACTATCTTTCCCAAGAAAGGCTGCTGAAGGACAGCCCTTTCTTTTCTCAGCATCATTAAACCATTCCTTTGTCATCTCTTCTCTACTCTAAAAGTTCCAATTCACCATGTAACTTGTTGAGTGGTAAAATATAAAAGATACCATTTCTTCTCTCAAGCACCAAGATAGGAAGCCAAGAGGCCAACAGAGATGCGAAGGCAAAAGCAAATAAGGCAGGGTATGTGCAAAAATGTGATCACGTCACAAAAGACTCTATTTTTTAGGTTTTGAAATAAACTGAACGCAACTTAATTTTGCTATCTTCAAATCAAGAAAAACACACACACAAAGTGAAAGCTCCGAGTGGAGAAACTCTCCTAGGAGGAGTATGGTAGCCCTTAAGCCTCCCTCCTACCTCCAACCCCTTTCCCACTGAATAATCGGGAAAATAAAAATGAACAGAATATTGTCCCTGGCCTCCAAAGTGTATATGGACTGGCCAAGAAGGTGAAAGGAGATTTTAGGATTAAAGGGGAGAGATTCTTAAATTCCTTATGTCATTCTTTTAAACCATTCCTACTTCACCAACTCTTCAGTAAGACGCACAAGTTTAAGTGTTCAGCTTGATGGATTTTTACATGTGTATACATCATGTAACCTCTGATCAGATCAAGATATAGGGCATCTGCCAGCACCCCTGTAGGCTTACTTGTACCCCTTTTAAACATAATCGTATCCTACCCCCAGAGGTAGCTAACATTTAGGGTCCTATCACCATAGATTAGTTTTGCCTAACGGATCACCTTTCTTATGGATAGCCAAAAATAGAAGTTTAAGTAGAACTTGCAATGGTTAAAATTCAAGTTAGTTCAAGTTTAGGAAAACACATAAAAAGGAAGTCTTAGTAATGTTTTAAGTAGGTGACTCCCAGATGAGTCTAAATTCATTTTTCCTCTTGAAGTTTTAGAAATACCTGTCCAAGTGACTTACAGAGAGAGATCTTAGATTACCCTTAAAAGTCCTTTGATAAGCAACAGAACTTCCGGGATCTACAGCTAAGCTATACTTGGTACTGTCATTTCTCATTATGCTACTTTAGAATAGATGATCAAAAAATTGTTCTGCTTCCTTATATTTTAGTTTCTTTCAAAGTTCAAGGCGCAGGATATTGGAAGATGTTGTCCATGCTCTTGTGAATACAGGGACCTCCATTACAGTAAGAGGCACAGAAAATGCAAATCTGAAATTTGTAACAGTTGGGATGGGGTAAGAAAAAAACACAGCGAGCATGGTATTATGGAAATGACCGTTGTGGAAGAGGAGGCTTCACTGACTGAGAGAGGGTGGGTATGGCCACACTGCGTAGGAGAGGATGAAAGAAAGCCCGGGGTCATAAAATGCACAGCGCTGTGGAACACAAACATGCCAACAGTTTACGAAGGGCTGGCAAATGGGGAGAACATGCTACAGAACTCAAGAGGAAATGGCATGAGATAAGTTTGTCAAAGAGGTCACTGGCCCAGGTATTGCCAGGAAAGGAGTGATGGTAAATGTTAGACTGCAAGGCATTCAAAAGGAGAGAGGTCATACAAAGTAAAAGCATTAAGTATAATAATATATATTAAAAATAACAATAGTCAACACTGACAGACCTTCAATATATGCCAAGCACTCCTAAGCACTTGACATATATGAAAACATTTTCCAGTTCTTAATTCTGTAAGGCAGGTTTGGATTTTATTGGTGAGGAACTGAGGCACAAAAAGATGAAGTAAGTCACCCAAACTCACACAGTTAATGAGTGTAGAGGCAGGATTCAAATTCAGGTACAACCAAGTCCCATTTCATAGTTTAAAAAAATCTTTACATTCAGAGACTATTATTTTTAGTTTGTAATATTTTAGAATACCTGTAGTAGTGATAAACCACTATTAAAATTCTTAGAAATGCCATTTTGTTATAAAATTACATAAAGGAGATAGTCATGTGATAGCAGAATAAGAAATCATTTAAATGTTATATCATTAAATTGCAATGTTGATGGAAAACTAAATATTCTTAATCACTTATACACCTCATTAGAATGTTCTTTGTGTCTCCCCATTTTAAAACCTTAATGGTATACTTATCATATCCCCCTTAAGTGTATGCTGTAATTTAAATTTTATAGACTTAATTCACAATGATAAGGAACTGATTTTCTTTTAAAATCATTACTTTCAAACAAAATGTCTTGGATGAGTTATTTTGAATACGGAAAAATAATATCTAAACTAAGTGACACTAGACTCATACTTAAAACCATGTTGTTTACTTCTCTTAAGGTATATCTAGACCCTGGATTATGACTATTCCTACCTTCAGCAACAAATGTCTACACTACAGATATTAAAATGTATGTACTCTTGATAACTGGCAGGAATATGCCAATCTAGGGGAGAAAACTGCTGAAATATTAATGGATAATGGGCAACCCTGTTGCTGAACGTCCTTTACTGTCTTTCACTTCCATCTAAATTACAAGCCCACTTACGCATTCAGTGGCTACTGATCAGCTGAGAAAAACTCACCTCCTACTTGGTGGACATGTAAGGACGTCTATCTCCCCAACGGGGACGCTGAAGGGTGAGACTGCGGACTCACCAGTTCTAGTAACAGTTACCTCAATTAGAAACTGAGCCCGGTAACCCATGAAGGTATTTCTACGTGATGTTTTGAAAGAAAAGTATGTTTTGTGCAAAACGTACTTGAGTATCTGTCCTGCTCAGACTGAGAACCCCAGAAAACTGGAACAAATCAGACTTCCACGGAACAGCTTGAATTCCAATGGAAGTTAAAAAAATTATTTTTTATCTTATTAGTAGAGTCTGCTTTGAACAAGCAAGAAACGAGGCTACTGCACCCCATGCCCACCACCCCATGTGTTGGTAAACAAGAAAGAAATTGTGTTATACAAACTTGGGTGAATTGGGGAAGAAGCATCGTCTCCTCTTCTATTATTAATTATTTCTTCTTAAAAGGACAGACTCTCAAGGCCTAGCAGATCACCAGTTAAAGAGGAGCTATTCTGCACGCCACTGAAAGGTGAGGGAAGCGGGTCATGGGAAATTCATTTTCAAACACACTTTGTGTCTGCTACTTAGAAGGGGGGAGCGGAGGGGCAGCACTCAAGGTCAAAACCCTGCAAGAATCTGCTCCTGTGAAACACACTGCAGAAGAGGAGGCGGTGAGTGCCTTTTGATTTCTTCTGTTTAAAGAAACAGTTTAAAGCAATTAGGATTCTGAAAAGGACAATTGTCTAATGAAAAATATTTTTAAATGGCTGAGAAGTAGCTTGAGTTGAAAGTGAACATTCTCCCTCAGCCCATGAAGTTCAATTTGCATGGTTTCGTAGGAGGCTATAAAGCAAACCGCCCCATGTGTTATATTTTAAAGTTATACTCAATTATAAAGCACTTGCTCTTAAACTCAAGTCTTTCCATGCCAGACTGTTGCTCAGAGCCCTGTACAGAATGTGTTAAATGAGAGTACAGACTACTTTTCTTAATAAGATGTGATTAATAATCACTCATAAGAGATCCAAGAAAAGCTCATAAGAAAGCCAGAAAAATCTTATTAAACTTAACTAACTTAAGAGCTCAAAATGCTGGAATGAAGTCTACAATTCTCAAGCTAAAATAACAGACACTAAGCTGCTTACTAGGATGTTAAGCTCTGGGAGAAGGTAAGGACGTAAAAAACAAAAAACAAACCAAAAACATCAATACAATCTGGAGCTTCACATAGGGTTTCACTGTGTTTAGAGGGGGACATTTTAACAACCAAAGGATACATTTACATAAATCTCTCCTAGGGATAGCTTTTTAGTTTCTGGTAGCCAAAATGGAAGGCCGAACAATGGCTGACAGCTAAAAAACAAAGTCTCAAACCAACACGTGAAAAAACACAAAGCCCTGGAACATTTAATGTGGGCCAGGACCAAAACCTTACCTGAGTCTAGATGTCAATGAAATATAAGTGGGAATCAGAACATATTCATTAACCCAATTTCTGTTTAAAGTTCGATAGTGCTGGGGGAAAAATCTGTTACAGTAACCTTATTCACGGAGATGTGTCCCCCTGTTCCCGCCCAGGGCTGGGAGATCCCTCCTCCCTGAACAACTCTGCTGTCCCTGCACAAGACACACTCCAGCCCTTAAAGGGATGTGAGATGCCAGGTCGAGTTTGGGGAGATCACGGAAGATTTCTGAGCACGGAGAGGAGTGACATAATGAAAGCAGTGTTTTAGGAAGAGGGCCGTGGGCAGGCCCAAGTGACCACAGACGCACAAATAGGGTCTGATGGAATGAATGTGCTGACTGTCCCCTTCTACTTCTCACTGGACACACAGAATGGTGCTTAGAAACAGTACATTGCTTACATTCCAGGAAACATCATGCTTGAAACTCAAACTGCTGGGAAACCATCAGAGCCCTGTACCACTCAAACGGTGAAAAACTGATTGAACTAAACCATCAAGTCAGTAAATGCACATAGAATAAGGCACCAAATCTGGTCCAGAACCCCCTCTTTTTATTCTGCCTTCTGAGTTCATAAAATGTGTATGCACGGCGACAAGCCCAAAGTCTTATCCAGGAATCTGTTCCATCCACCAGTTTTATCATCATCTGCTGATTGCATATAAAGTCCCCTACAACAGATGTGCAAATGTCCTGGAGGTGGCCAGAGCAAGCCAACAGAAAGGTTCTGCCAGCACAGACTCCGGGTCCCTCTCAGCATTTCTCAAAGGGGCTCCAGATTCAAATAGGAAAGAAGCTTTGGACCTGTGGACTGAGCCTCTAGCTAGTCTTTCTTTCCTTTTCGTGAATAAGGCTATAATTTTTTTTTTTTTAAGTCAGAAACCAATTGTATTTGGAGGGAGACTTACAGGGCAGGAGGAGGTAGCTTCCCAAATTGATTCAAATATCAATAGTAAAACAGCATATTAAAGGAAACAGCCTTTCAAACCTCCACTCACTGTTTGACACGTATTTCATTGGGCCAACGGAGCCTGATTTTCATTATGAAATTAAAACATCAAAACATCGAGCTCTGCAGAAGGACTCCACCGAGGCTCAATTATTTCTTCAGCTCACTCAGCAATTAATTTCTGGGTGTTTACTAAATGCCAGATACCCCTTGTGAGGCCCTGGAGCCGCACATCAGCGCACAGAGATGAGTTCAACAAGCCTAGGGACATGTCCATGAATCAAAGGTTAGAACCACGCTACGACTGTGTATAAAGTACTTAAATACTTAATACATGCTTAATAAGTAAACAAACAAACAAATAAAAACACAACGTTCGGGACCACTGTTTCTGGGGAGCTGTGGTCTTTGACTCTGTGTACAGCACGGTGTTCTTCAAAGGTCAAATGAGATGAGCCAATAGGCTCAGTGCCCTGTGCGGCCTCCTCGGGTTCCTTCTCCAGACAAAGGAGACTGCTTGCCACGGGGCCTCGTACTTGCTCCACCCCCATGTCCTCCAGGCCTCCTGTGCCCATACGTTTGGCAGCTGGATTCGCACCATTTTTGAATGACTCCCCCCTCCCCTCCCATCTCCCATGATGCTTCCTGCACGCTCTCCTGTGACTCCACCTCTCTCTTTGGTACTCCCACTGCCCCTTAAACTCTGATGTTGGTTCTCAGAAGTGTGATGATTTTTGCCTTGATCCTCTTCCTCCGACGAGACTATAAGTTGCTTGATGGCGAGGTAGAGGTTTTTAAAAATATTTAAGCTTTGTGAATTTTTCCAAAAAAATAATTCCTGAGAATATTTTTGGTAATCATTCAACAAATATTTGAGTTCCAAATAGGCCCCGGGCTGTATTTCAAACTCCAAAATACCAAGCAATTGGTTGCTTATCTGGTTTGTGTATTAAAAAAAAAAAAAAAAAGAAAGATGTAATTTTGTAGAATCAATTTTGCTGAAAAGAACACAAAATGGTACAGCAACCAAAATTCTCCTGTACACGTTAAGTTCTATAAATTCTTTCAAATTACACTTAATGATCCACTTCAGTTTGGAAAGAAGATGCAATAGATAATAATTGCTCCTTTCCTGGAATTAGAGATGGAATTGATCCATAACAATGCTTTTTACATTTTATTGTTTGCCAAATATTTTACTTTTTAAAACTTTTTAACCAAAAAGAAAAAAAAGGAAAAATTTATACCATTTCTTTGCATCCCCCCCCCACTCTCTAGTATCTGCTAAACAACTGTAACAGCAATAATATGAAAATGGGGCAAAGAACATGTTACTTTATTGCAAAGTGTTATATTAATCAAGGGCATTGTTTTTTGACATTTATTAAAGTAAAAGATGACCAAGGCTCATATCCTGAAATGTATTAGACTGTGCAATGCGTTCCACGACCATAGGTCAGTCTACAGCAGTCCGTTCATTTGTAACATAAAGAAGTCTCTAAAAGAAGTCCCCTAATAAAACAGGCCCTCACTCAGTGTGACTGCCAAACGGACTTTGGCAAGCAAGCTTGGAACATTTTAAGTTTTACAAACGTTATCCTGTTTTAAAAAGTTAATTTGGACTACTCTGAGGAATGTAAAAATAAACCCTGCTTTCAGTGAAATTGAGATTAAATCTTACCAGACTTCTAAAATTAACTACCATAATCAGATTATACAATTAGGATAAAGCAGAAAGGCTCTGAGTCTTTGGGGATGGAGAGCCCCCTTCTTCCTCTTCCAGAAGGCAGATTAGTGACCATCTTTGCCGCTTGTTCTTCTCCGAAGGAGGAAGGGGCGAAGTGTGTGATTTATAAGAAAGAACAGAAGCTCTACTGACTTACATCGGGATTCAGCGATAGCTTGATTTCTAAAAGAATGCTAACAGAATTAACACAGGCAGCAAAGAACAACAACAAAGCGGGGGTGGGGTGGGGGTGGGTAAGGAGACAGAAGAAAATGAAAGGAACAACAAAAAAGAAGGCACTGTGCTGTGTGCAAAATGGCCATTGCGACTCCATCTTGACAGAGTAGAAAATAAGGCTGAGAGAGCTAACATATTGCAACAAGATCACAAAGCTAGTCACCGGCAGAGCCAGGACGCAGATGCACTGGAGTGCCTACCGCACGTTGGGCAGTGAGGATTAACGAAGTAGCACCCAGGACAGCTTCTAGAGGCAAGCTGTACTTACCCGCCTTTGAGAAAAACCTGATTTTTACAGTTGTATTTTAGATCTACTTCCCAAAAGCCCAGGCAACTGCAAACTAAACCAGCAGGCACCTTTGCCTTCAGACTGATGGAAATAATGATGGGGGAATGGTTTTGTGGGGTGTAACTGTGGCCTCTGGAAGATGAGGAAGGATATTGAGTACGTGCTACAATTTCTTATACTATGGGGTTTCAGGTTTTTGAAGAAAGGGGATTTTACCTTTTCTCATGTCCTTGATATATTTTCAACAAAATACAAGCAATCAGACACTAATGAACTAGATTGATGTTGACAAGAAAGGGTATTTAGCATCAGATACTGCTGCTACTCCATATCCTATGGGTCCCATTTGCTGCCCCAGGGCTCTCAGTTGCTTTAGCAGAGCCAAGCAAGATCACTCTGTCCAAGAAAACTTTCTGTGATGATGGAGATGTTCTATACCTGTGCTGCCCAATACAGCAGCTGCCAATCACATGTGGCTACTGAGCATCTGACATAAACGTAGCGTGACTGATGAACCGAAGTTTTCATTGTATTGGGCCCTACCGAACAGTGTGGGTCTAAAGAATGCAGTTTAACCATCTCTTCTTGCTAATGACACCAGTCGTACAGTCCTAGACAGGTTACAATCTATGTCAATAAATAAAGACAAACGATTATGATTTAGTTACTAGTAACCTTTCAGTGGTAAGAGAGAAAAAGAGGGAAATAAATTTATAAAACTATAGCCTGGCTCTCTTTTTGTATTAATATATAAACCTGGCTTGAGCCCCTGCAAAAGCACTGATATTTAACTTCTGTGCTCCAGAGAATACAGCCACTTTGCAGCCAATGTTTGCTGGTCAAAGAAGACCCTCTACCTGTGGAAGGCTCATGCTGAATCTCAGGGTTTTGCCCTGGCCACGTTCCCAGCACAGCCTTGAACTTCAGAGAGCACTCTTGCAGTTCCTAGCTCCATCTCCAGCACTTAACACTTAGTAAGTGCTCATTAAATACTTGCTAAATAAGTGAGGAACGAACCTTGAGTTTCTCCATTAATTGCTCCAATATCCTAGAAAGGCCATTTGGGCTGAGTCTGGTGATTTGGGCAAATGAGAGCCTCTGGGATCTGTGTCAACGCCCAGGTTACACTAGCCTGTTGATGAAGTGTTCAAAGTGCTTTTTGGTTCAAATTCCCTAGCTCAATCCATGGACACGATCACGAGGGTTGAGGGAAGGGGCAGGGTGGCGCATGGCATGCCAGGTGCAGCAAAATCAGTCACTTCGGAAAATGATGCTCAGAGCTCCAATGCGACCTCTGGACATTATGATGCAACATATAGAAAAGAACAAGATTTCACGTGGTTGATTCCATGAGAACCTAAGACAAGAGTTCTCATCGCTTACTTTTTAAGAAAAAGAGCTCCCTTCCCAGAAAGTAACTAGTGTCTTCAGAAGAAACAAATAGAAAACCTTTGAGAAAATAAGTCAGAAATTGGGAAATAAAGAACTGAAGGAGAAAGAACATAATGGTTACAACAAATTATGCAGTCACAATGCATGGGGAGGCAGGGACAATGTTGATTTAACCTTTAAGGGGCTGAGCTCACCCTAGAGTTCTACGGCCCCCTCTGTGCCAAGCCTTCTTAACTCTGTAGAGGTGTAATTCCTTCAGGGTGCCATGGGGAACATTCAAAGTGACCATCTGTCTACAAAATCACCTTCAGGGATATAAAAATGCAGCTGGCAGCTACCCAAAACTATCACAGGCTCCTTACCATGATAATGAGTCTGTGGTGTTGCCAAGTGTCATTTTCGAAGTCCTCTGTTACCATCAAGCACATTTCTTTGCAACACCAAATTAAAAGGTAAGTATAGTTTGGATTAGAAATTTTGTATGCTATTTTTGGATGCAGAACTCCTTATTAACTGTCATAAACCACTACCCTTCCCCTTTAATATGGCAATAAGAAGATCCCAAATGAATAGTTTGCTTCAACCTTTACACGTGGACCACGACTGGTTCCTGAGAGACATTCTCCAGATCACTGTAGGATAAAGAATGGATGGTTACCATGCAGTCTCTTGGACAAATGGACAGTGTTCAGGATGGAGAACTGGGGAGAGCTATCTCTTGTGCCCATGTAAATAATGCCTTGACTCTGGCTAGCCTGTTCTTTTTACTCTTCCTTAAATACGCTTTTAGTTTTGCATGCTTTCCCCATACAAGGTTTCCCCCACTTTCCACATTCTGTCTTCTTGATCATGTCCTGGTCATCCTTCAAGGGACACTCAAATTCTCTCTTCTCAGTCAGACTGTCCCAAGCCTCATTCACCTACAGGGACTTTTCCCACCTTTGAGCCCCTAGAGTTCTTCATTGTCTCTAATGTAAAAGAAACTTCTCATTATTGTCATACTTATTACATTTTTTAACTCTCTGAGTGATTTTGATGATCAGCTCCATTTAGGGCTTATGGGCATAGGCCTTGTCTCATTGGAAGGAGAGACTACTTTCGCCTTTTTGAATTCCTTAGTGTTCTAATTAGTCATCTTCACTAATGGCTGAGTGATGGGTATGACGATAGGAATCTACAGCTGACAAAGCCAGAAGCTTTAAAATGAGACCTATTTAAACTACTTAATGTTTGGTGATACATGGAATTAAAACAGAATGTACTAAATGTGATCCCTGAGATGACCTTAATTTTATCAATCAGAAGATTAACATAGAATTTTGAAAAGCAAACACATACACACCGGTGACTGAGCCAATGAATGTTTTAGAAAGATTTATTATAGCTTAAAGAATCAAGAAGGGATGAAAGAGAACCTACTGGTTACCAAAGGTGGGGAAAAGAGCAATGGGAATACCAACAACTGAACGTGGTGGCAAAGGAGCTAGGGCAGAATCACATTTTTATTTGATTGACTCGTTCAAACATTCTCTGTGGTGTAAGTGCTTTGTAAACAAATTAAGAACTTAAAAGAAAATAAAGCAGAATGCCAAGCAGGTGGGCCCCTCTGTGGTATAGGTGCAAAAGAGCATTAGCAAGAGAAAGTTCGTAGGATCCGCCATCCATATGCCAACTTTAGTCTAAGGCTGTCAATCTTTTAGATCCTGGGAAAGCAATGTAGACACCTTACTCCTTTACCAAGTCCTGAATACATCTTAAAGGTTAACTGAATATTACTTTATTAAGTACTTGAGATTATCAATCAAAAAAGCAACATGCCATAAATCACAAAAGGAAACGAAAAAGGTTTAGAAAAATGTCCTGGTAGAGATCAGCGTCTAGAAACTTTGTTCTCATAACTTTCCCCAAAGTGTTGGGTAGAATAACTGATAATGAAAGGCAGTAAGTATCATATGACATGCTCAGGTCAGAATTTCTTAGCGAGGACTTCCTGGGTAGACTACCTGACACGGCCTTGCTCTCCCTTACCCAGCAGCTACATCCATATCCACCTTTGCTTCTGTGGTTATCTTCCTGGTTTAAGAAATAGACACAGCACCTGTCTCAGGGCCTTACCAGTAACACAACTCTGTAAATAAACACATACACGCTGGGCTGAGTCTAAATGCTTCAGGATTCATTCTAAGAAAACCTCTCAAAGTACTGTTATCCTCAAAGTAATTGCCATGTATGAGCCAGCATCCTCATTCTTTCAAGAAAGCTCAAAGGATGTCACTTTCCCTGGTACCGCCCCCATCCCCAAGCTCTCCTCCTAGCTTTCCCATTTTATAATAGTGACTGGAAGACCATCTACCCACCCAGTTGCTCAAGGCAGGAAACTAAAACTCAGTTGTGGGTCTTCTTCCCTTCCTCCCCCATATCCAGTTGTTCATCAAATTTGTAGATTAAACTTCATAAAGTTGTCTAGCATGAAATTATTTCTAAATTCTGGTTCATGTCACCATAACCTGACCTGAATTACTACAACAAGCCTGCTACTGGTCTTCCTCCCTCCAATGTCCTGACCCAGTTTGACCTGCTCTCCACAATGCAGACTATGGACCCCTCTACAATGCAAATCTCATGGTGTTTCTTTTCTGCTTAAATGTCGGTAATGTCACACCCACTAGGGTGGCTATTATGAAACACACATACGCAAAAGAATAAGCATTAACAAGGATGTGCAATGCTGTTGGGAGTGTAAAATAGTATGGCAGCTGTGGACACAATTTGGTGGTTCCTCAAAATGTCATACACAGAATTACCATATGATCCAGAGATTGTACTTCTAGTTATATACCCAAGTGAATGCAAGAACTCAAACAAATATCTGTGCACCCATGTTCATAGCAGCATTATTCACAATGACCAAAAGGTGGAGGCAACCCAGCTGTCCACTGACAGAGGACTGGCTAAAAGCAATGTGGTGTACACATATAATGGAAGATCACTCAGCCTTAAGAGGGAGGGAATTCTGGCATAATCTACAACTTGGATGAACCTTGAAGACATACATTGTGCTAAGTGAAACCAGCTTTTCACAAAAGGATAAATACTATATGTGATATTATAGTACTAGATATGATACTAGGGCATATGTAAATTATACCCTGATTTTAACAAAAGAATGTTCTCTTCCATCTCTTTTAAAGCTTACTATCTAAAAACGTAAAATAATACTTCGTCTCTACAAAGTACTTGATGTTTTATAAAGTATGTTACCAGTGCTTACCTGCAGTGCATGTGACTCAACTTACCCATGGGGAAAAAATAGCTGAAAAGCCCAATAAGAGAAAATATGGGCTGAGATGGGAAGGAGAACTGGAGATTTTTCTAGTAGTTTCAATCTACCATATCCAAAAATGCTTTATAAAACAAAACATTTTTTTAAGTCCCACGCTACAGGTTTCATCTGCTCTGAAGGAAATTGTTGCTTTCATCTGATCTCAACCTATTACATTGTTTCCCAAACCGCATGAAATTATGAATACAGACACAAGGAAGCAACTGATTTTTGTACTTTCTCCCCCCACAAAGGTTGATCACTATTAATAATAGAAAATGAAAGATGCCTGTTTAGATAGCCTTATCACAAATAGATTCCCCCATGTTTAATGACAGAAATTACCAACAATAAAAACTTTTACTGAACACTGTAACTCAGGACATAGCAGGCCACCTAACAGACAGGGATTAAGACTTCAAAGGACAAAAGAGACATCCGAGGATTTCATTTCCTTTTTAGTAGGCTTCACACAGTCGACAAAACATGCATTTTCCCTGCTTTTCTTTCTCTGACCCGTTTTTCTCTCCGTTTGGGGAAATCAACACAAGCAGTCACGCGCACCTTAGGAATTCCGAGGCTCACAGGCCAGGGAAACCCGCAGACCACTCACCGTACGTTGCTCACATGCTGCTGCACAGGCTGATGCTGAAAGTGGTCGGGCCATAGGTGATGCAGGCAGAAGGGTGGAGTGGGCTGAAGACAGCACGCAGTCTGGTAAACAGGTGCATGGTGTGGACAAAGAGGTGCGGAATACTCTGAGTGCGGCTGCATGCAACACGGGGCCAAAGCAGGAGGCGCTGCGGGGCCAGCCTCGCCATGGCACTCTGGGTGACTGGCATGGCTCAAAGGATGGTGGTATGGGCAAGGATGGCAGCACTGGGATAACATCGGAGGCGTCCTTTGGTTGTCCAAAGGCAGGAAGGACGGTTTCACTGTGCCATTAACTTGCAGACATCCGTTTGGACTCACTTTTGCTCTGGGCGTGTCTTTTGGTGTCGGCTGCTGGGCTGCAAGGTCTCCGTCACAGGGGGTGAGGGAGCCGGGCCTGGCAGCGCTGGGTGCGACGCCGCCATTGCTCAGGGTCACACCGTCGCTGTTTCTCCTGCTCATAGCCATGCTCCAATTGCTTGACCCTAAGAAAGAAAATGATATAAAATCAATTGGTTATAGCCAGGCAGGAAAATATATGGAAAAGACAGGAAAGATACTTAAAAACAGCTCTCATGGGAGTTGTGAGTGGGGATAAACCTAGAAGCATCTGCGACACCGTCAGCCAAAACCTTAGCCAGTAGGCCTGGTTTTTCCTCCCAGCTACCCACGCACCCCGAGAACCCTCCATCCTGACTGACTCCTTTCCCCCACCCCACCTCTACTTCCAGTGCCTTGTTTCTCTCCCCATCCTAGATGAACAAGAACTAGAACTTTCTAAGGTGGGCGCGGGGAGAGGGAAGGCATGAGAGAGGGGATGAGTATCACCCTTGAACTTTTCAACAGTATCATGTTCGGGGTGCTCTGACACAGGAGTAATGGACAAAATGACGGCCACTCTGGTGGCAATGAGTTGTGTAGATTAAAATAATGTGAATTATCTTAGCATGTCTTATGTCTTAGAAAAATGTCGAGAAAATAGGAGGTAAGCCAATCAGGTTCGAGAATGCAGATAAATGAAAACAAATAGAAATAAATTAGCTAAGCTATGAATTGTGGCAACCAAGATAACAGACACAAAAGTTTCATCCCTTAAACCAATGAATACAATGCTAAAAAAAATAATGACAAACATGCCACGTAAGTGGCCAATGACCTTACTGGTTTTTTATGCATCGCTCAGACATAAGGAAAATAGTACTATGGGACAAGATGTGCTTCAAATGAGATTTTTGTCCTTAATTTTTTTCCTTCCTTCAATGTTAATCCAGGCTTTCAATGTTAAAAAAGAAAAAAAAAGAAAAAAGAAAAATTAATGCTCAAATTGCTAGTAGCATGTTTCTGTCCAGTCAACAAACAAAAGCAAAAACAGACAGACAACCTCCTCCCTCTTGCCTCACCCACATACGATCCTGACCCAACAGCATCCACCCAGAGTCTGGAAATCTGCGGTTAAAAAAATGGGTCATCAAATGCTATTACTGGTCTATTTCACTTTACAGGAAGCCATCCAGAAAATAAGAAAACCAGAGTTTGGCTCACGAACCCTTCTGGCATGGGCATCCTTGCAAGCAGACAAAACAATTCCTGGAGAAACCGTTCTCCAGTCTCTCTCCATCTCTGGCAGACACACAGGTACCAGAAAGAAGCCACCTCTTTTCAGTCTGAGAACCTGGTAATCGAATCTGACAAACTTGGACCATCCATGAGGGCGATTCCTATGCATGTAGTTTCAATAATAAACTACTCCACAGGGGCGTTTCTGAGCGGAATGTGCCAGAACAATGCATAAAGCTCCCATCGGAGCACTGAGACCCAGAAGACTCTCACTGTACTGGGATACAATTTAGTATTATTTATTTACCTTTGGGTAAAACACCACACACACACACACACACACACACACACACACACACACACACACACACACACTCAGTTATGCCAAATCAAAGCTATATGAAATGAAAGAATGTGGACATTCAAAAATTTCTTTATGAATTGTTTTAGTGAAAAGATAAAGCATTTATAAATATCAAAAACATACATTAAATCAAGTAGCTGTTACTTCTCTCATCATCTTATCACTCTTGAAAGTAGCCTGCCAATCCCAACTTCCTTTTCTAGTAACTATTGAGAGGGATTGTGATTTGTTGTAGTAAACACAGGAACTCTCTCCTTCACTGAATATACTCCTGGGTATAAATATATACTGTAGAACATAGTTTTAAAGCATAAGCTTATAAAACATTCAACACCACGCAATGGTAGTTAAATGCATTATCCAACCAGCGGGAAGGCAGGGTAAGTAGCTGGCCCAGGAGGTACAGACTCTAACCCTCCTTCCATCACTTTCTTCACGCCCCATCTGTGAAAGGAGAACTGCTCACTGAAACTTCTGTTTACTGAAGAAGGTTGCCACCCCTTGGTTGTTACCAAAAAAGAAAAAGCTGTACACAAATGCTCTGAAAATGCTAAAACATGTAAAGACCATCTCAAGAGGTGCTAGACTTTGTCAGTGAACTGAAATGTCAGATGTTTGTATGTTTACAGGAAATACTGTCTCAATAGTGTAAACGGCAAATGCTAGATGAGAGAAAGGCAGTTACTCCCCAGAACTGGAAATTCTCATTGTACAAATTCTCCACTGAGGGCCCACCTCTCACCTCCGCCCATGACTCCCACCTTCCCTCCTGACCCCAGCCACGCTGCTCCAGCTGATGTGATCTGCTGGGATGAATGGGAAAACCAAGGACTCAAGCTGACCTTTGCAGGGAGGCAGGAAAATGTCCTCTGGTTTGTTGGTTTGGTTTGACCATCGCAGGTTGGTTCCTGTTTTAGGGATTCTATATTGTGGTGAATATTTAATTCAATCAGTCCTACTGACTCTAACGATAGCTGTCAGGCGAGTTCTCCTAGGGAGAAGCATCTGTCAACAAAAATCCTAAAAGTTTTCAAGTGAAACTGGGCTTATTAACACAGAGTTCATCAATGTCTAACACTTTGCAAGCTACCCAGAAATCTCCTCTGGGCACTTGTCAATCTCATCTGTTTCCTTATCTTCTAAATGAATCTGCTCTTCTACAGGAAACAATCACTTTTCTTTGTAGCCAGAATTACAACTATCATTCCCTTTTACTTTTATTGAAAGAGCATCATCTTGTAGTTACGTAAGAGTTAAACAGATTTTTGCAGGTCAGCCGAGGGACCCAATCACCATTTATAGCATTCTTTCCCCCACGTGGTAAAATGTAGTTCAAGTGCCAAATAACTGACTTACAGATGAATTTTTGGAACATAACCTGTTTCGTAACTTGGAGACTTCTTGCAATGAAGTAGGAACTCATGGACAGTAAAGAAAAATTGGAACTCTGACTTTGGCTTACACTGGAAGTAAATCACATGAGCTTTCTATGATTTAGTTTCTTTAACCACAAAATAAGAACAATCAAATCCACTTCATAAATAAATTATGAATTATAAGTAATAGATAAGCCAAACCAGGAAAAAAAAATTGTTCTAAGAATATCTATGGATTAAGTTCAGTGAACGTATTTGTGAGGGAATTCAGGTGACCAGGACAGCAAAGTTTCAGTCTGAAGAGCTGACCCATGGCCATGCAGAACAAGATATTTCTTTAGAACTGAGACAAATGAGAAAAAAAAAAAAAATTAATCTGAGCCTAGGATAGAACAGGAAAGGAGATGAGATAGAGGAAGAGTCAACATAAAAAAGGAACTATTGTAAGAAATGTAATGCTATGTGATTATACATGCAGTGACCATGGTATTTATGGTGGAAGTCAAATTCCGTTTTGGATCAAACATAATGAACAACTTTAAAAGACAGCAATGTTGAAATCATGTTTTCCCCAGGGCCATAATACACAGGGCTGCCAGGAGAAAGCTCTTCTTGCGGCACTGGCTTGAGGTGTGATGGGGACTGTGGCCAGATATTTTAGTGTATTTCCTGTTGTTCATGAATTTAATATGCCAATATCAATACAATCAAAGCTACTTATCTCATTCTCCCTGTTTCACCTTTTCTGTTAGCATTTATATGTCCTGAGTGCTTTAGCAGCGTGGGGGCTATAAGGCCTTTGGCCAAGGACCATCTTTTGATTACATTTTAAAACTTAAGTGATTTTCCTTTGCGCTTTGGTTCTTCACACGTATAAATCAAAATATTAATCAATGCCCATCTCATAGGATTACTATGAGAACTTAAAAATGTTTTGAAAACCACCAAGGGCTATATAATTATAGTGGAAGTCATTTATCGCTTCACTGAGTGATGAGAATATACAAAAACACGAATGATGCTTTCTAGTTTAAAAGCCAAAATTATGGTTTAAAATGGTAGCCAAGACATCTGTGGCTTGGAAGAAATGGCCTGGGTAGGGCTGAGTTTTAAAGTTGCCTCTATTAGTTACTAACACTGTTAGGGTCTCTAAGTCTTGGTTGCTCTTAGAGTTAAATCTGTTTGAAATGCAAATTGGTGCAACCTCCTAAGAGGCCAACATGGCACTACTGGCCAAAATTTAAAGTACTTTCGTCTATGATCTACAACAATTCTACTAGGAATTTATCCTTTGGACATACTGCAACAATTGTAAAGATAAATGTACAGGTAAAGGTGTCTATACCAGTGAAAACTGGAAACAATCTAAATTCTCACTAGGGGAATTAAACTCTGTCATAGCCATTCAGTGGGCATTCTGTACAATAAAAAAGAATGAGTTAGGTCAGGACGATTGCTATGGAAAGAAGTCTAAAGTATATCTTTGTGTGTAAATAAAACCTAGATGCAGAACAGCCTATCTGTATGAATCCATATCATTAAGAATGCAAGGGAGATACAGATATATGGTTAGGATGTACACAAAGCATTTCTAGAAGGATGTAAGAAAGCACTAACATTGTTTTCTGCTGGAAAATTGGACTGGGCCATTTGGAAGGGTGGATAAGACTTTCACATTTTACTTTTTGTACTGTTTGGAATTTCTACTATAAATATGTCTTCTATATGGTAATACAATATTAATGAAACAACATATAAGATTTCTAGAAGTGACTAATAATGATCAAAAGGTAATTATTACTAAAATGCAAAAAAAGAAACAAATTTATTTTACCTTAGCAGATAATTAGACACCTATTCACTGGATGCATTTTAAATTGTCTTCTGAAAATGAGGGCTGTCTGGAAAGTATCCAGCCATAATATGAAAAATAGAAGCATTTATGGCTGGATTTTTCCCAGACAGCCCTTGTCTTACAACTTACACAACATATCAAATAATTGGATAAAGCAGGAAATGAAAACAGAGCTAAGCAGCAAGAACAGATGAATACAAACTATTCAGAAAAAAAGTTTTCAATATATCTTATCGCATAGTTTCCAAATTTTTGGAAACATAAATTATTGTTTATTGTACCAAACCTAGCTCTGAATCAGAAGTATCATGATTAGTTAGGTAAACATTAAGCAGACACTACAGCAAAGAAATACAACACATTTCAAACATGTTGAAATGTAGAGAGAAAAGTCTTATAATTAGAAAGGTCAAATAATTATTATGTCTAATTCTTGTTTGGGACTCAAGGAACTTAATACCTGTAAGATACAGTATAAGGAAATTACCATGCTTCAAAGGCAAAAAGTAGCATCTCATTGAAAATGCAATCATAAAATCACAGGAGGGTCCACTTGAATTATGAAAATTTTATCCACCAACATATTACATAACAAACTATGCTAATGACACAATTTACCCAAAGGGTACAAACTATTTATTTAGGTGGCTCAACAGCTAACATCTCTAGAGTGTTACCAAAACTTCACAGTAACTATGTGGAATTAGAAGTCAGAATTGCTAACGTGGCCAGAAAACTGTCAGGTTAAAATCCAAATGTAATGTTGAAGAGAATACACAGACCTGCTCCAGTTACCACAGTAACCACTTACCAAAGCCATCATTATCCTTAACAAACATGGGGCTCATCCAGCCTGAAGGTACATCAGCTTCATTGCCGACAGTCACCATAGTACATACACCTCTCAGGTATTTCCAAACACTTTCACACACATGCTCTCTCGGGTTGATCCTCCTAATAGCCCTCAGAAAACCGGGTGGGGCAGGCATTACCATTTTGCAAAAGAAAACCCGAGGCATGGGGAGTCTTAAATGGTAAGGCCTGATGCCAAGGTTTGGAGGGCTTTCTGCTAGACTGCATTCCTTAGGCTCAGAGGATGTATTCTAGAATAACCCTTTGCTCCAACAGACTCATAACACCAAATAACAATGAATGGCAAGACTGGATCACTGAAAGACCCCAGTTGTCGCAAATCATCTTTTTCAGAAGAGTGATGCTCCCTGTAGCACAATTTTACTAGTGAAGATACAAAGAAAGCACTAGCCTGGTGCTTCTCCAAGGACCCATTGGGGATGCTGTTAATAGTCAGATGCTGATACAGTCCACCTGGAGAGGGGTGACAAGCTGCCCACGCTGTCAGCCCCTGCGACACACCTGTGCAGCCAGGCAAAACCACAAGCAAGGTGGGGTGGCTGCAAGAGAATCAGGCCTACATCATAGCAAAAGGACGCACAGTTAGAGCGGAATGGGTAAGACAAGGAGTGAAATGACTGTCGTTGACAGAGAAGTAAAGGCCCGTTTTTCTGATTAAGGCAGAGAAAAGTAACCAGTTTTAACAACAAAGGATCTAACTGATAATGAAATCTAATTGAGGTTTATTTCATGAGTCCTAAATTGTGTGCACAGAAATAACAGCCAATCAAACTTTCGTCTTTTTAGCACAACACATATTGATCGAAGCAGCCTGCCCAGGTCACTGGCTGAGATAATCTTTTTCTCTCAGGCGGTGCTCGACATAGGAAGATGGGTACATAAAGATACTTGAGATCTGTTTTCACACCAGGTACAAAGGCAGTCTGGGACGTATTGTATCCACCACCTACCAAACATGTTTTAATATGCAACAGCCCCTCTTAAATGGCTTGACGCTTACCGTAGCCAAAAATGATGGTCTTATTTCTGATCACTGGTACTAAACTGACTTATTAGTACTTAGTGCTATGGCCAGAGAATAAATAGTTTCTCTAAATACACCAGAGAACCTGACAAAGAACTGTATTTTTTTGCACTTTCTGTAGTGGGAGACATGGTAGAACATCTTTGTCTCTAGGGATATTTTTCCTCTCAAAGAGCTATTAGAAGTTTTTTCTTTGCTTGTTTGTTTTTTAATCATCTCACTATGTCAAGCCACTTTCCTTACCTCTAAGAAGATATTATTAAACCTATTCTACAGAAAACTGAGGGTCAAAAGTATTAAAGCACAACTAACCCAAATCACATGATTGAAATTCAATCTCGGGCCAATATGTCTCTACAAGGAAGACGTTTCCACTTCTTCAACATTCTTCGAGAGCATTGCCAAGTTTAACTAACTTGTATAGGACCAGTTAGGAAGCTACGAGTATAAAATTCAGTCTGAAAGTCCACACACAAAAAATAGCCTCTCAACTCAGTATTTCCCAAGATAGTCTTAAAAGCTACAGCCCAGCATTTAAGAGTGTCATAGACATAGTTCACTGAATTAAGAAGACAGGCCATCTACCCATGGACCACAGGATGCAAACCTGGGCAGAAGGCAATGGATTGAGCTTCATTGTCATGGAGTATTTGGTCTATTTCAAAATAATGTAATTGTGACCTGATGGCAAAATCTGTATCTTTAATAAGGAATTGGACACTTCTAAGGAATGAAAACGAATGGTCTTAAATGAGGAATGTAATCGTCTGAGACATTAAATTTCCTTACTTTCCTTTGAGTTCATGAACTTTCTACCATTATATTCTCCTTTAGTAAGAACACTTATAAATATCTTCACTTAGTCACCTATAAATACTTTATATGTTGTAAAGAATTATACAAAAAATAAGGTATGGGTATTATTCCTTTAAGCATGAACTGCAATACATTCAAAGCCATTTTCCCAAAGATACAACACTATACCTTTGAAGATCTATACTATACCACTAAACATACATTTCATGAGAGACTACTAGGTATTATCAGCATGCTTTCCATCACACCACAAAAAAACAAAAAAATTACTGTTCTTTTACAATGAAAATTTACTATTCTTCTATTCAATTCATATTATCAAGAAGGTAGTTTAAACCTTAGAACACACAACATCTTTGCAAATGAAATATACCTGGCATTTTCTATGACCTCTTTTAATATAATTGATCATATACAAGAAAGATATAGTACATTGACAAAAGTATCAATAAACTGTAAATGTTATGTTCCGTTATTACAAAATAACGTTCATAATATTTACAAAGAGCTTAATGATATAGAAGAAAAATGAAAATTGACAGATAAAGCCCCCCTCCAAGCCCCCATTTACAACAACAACAGAAAGGTAAATAGCCTTAGGAAGATATTCCAGTGTACGTGTCATAGCAAAACTGAAGACTGTGAATTTAGAAAGCAGTCTTACTGCTAGATATGAGTTTGGTTGTCAAAACAGATTTTTATACCTGTAGGGGTGAGTGGTAGGAATTTCAGGGCTGTGGAAACATCAATCTCATTTTTCTCATTTATTTTATGTCCAATGTGCCTTTGGTAACAAATCTATGTCGGAAGAGGAATGTGGGTCTAAAACAAAGTTTATCTTTTACATTCTGGGATAAATTATAGTCAATAACATCCTCTTTTTAGCCTAAACACTTATCTTCCTAAATACATATTTCAAGAACACTATTAATGTATTGCAGTCATTAAAGCCATTTTCAGATATCTTTTTTTCCAAGTTCATCCACAAAAATGATCATTCCACAAGATCTTCACCACTTTTCCCCTCACTTACGGTATAAGTGCTGTATCCATAAGCTTCAATGCCCTTGAGAACAAGAGAGAGAGAGAGAGACAAAGGGACAGAGAAAGACTTTTATATCTTTGAGTTCTTATTTCAGATGAGTTTAAATTCTATTGAAACTATTGTATTCTGTTAATTCTATTAAGCTACACTAATTTCTTTTGAACCCCAAGTCTGCAGACTTATGTTCATTTGTATAATTAAGAATATACAAAATAAAACTATAAAAGTTTTCTATAATCAGAAATGTCTATCAATAGTCTTTTTAAAACATTCTAGAAAGCACTGACAAGTCGTTAACTAACCCAAGAACCAGCCAAGACATTTATTTAGAGTCTGCTGCCAATCTTGAAGGGAATGCCATAAATATAACAAATATTCACAAAGTCACAAGTTTAGTACATGCAGCAGTCTCAACCCTTTCTGCACATTAGTCACTTAAGTAATAAAAAAATAAGAGACAGACACAGGGCTCTAGCCCCAGCGGTTATGAGTTAATTCATACTGTAATGGGGTGTGGGCATTAGCATTTCTAAAAACGTTCCCCAGATGGTTCTAATGTACAGCTAGGGTTGAGAACTGATGATCTGTACTTTATATAATTAATGTTGATCAATTTAGAAGAGACAAGTGACTGCCAGTCAAAATACTCAACATTCAGAAAATATTGCTTGAAATGAAGAATGTTGCTATGTATTAAAAAAAATGGACCTGGTATAAATGTGCTTTATAGTATTTGGATTATCTTCACTTTTCTTTCTTTTCTTTCTTTCTTTCTTTCTCTCTCTTTCTCTCTTTCT
>PVKE010010731.1:0-41836 GCA_004027555.1 Craseonycteris thonglongyai | reverse complement strand
TACTCTTTTAGAATTTTAGTAGAAGGCTAAAGGGTCAGTTCAGTAATTCTTAACCCACACTAGAAGTCTGTTTTGTAAAGTCCCACCCAACAGTAAGATTCAATAAACACATACAGAAGTGAGTTTCCCAACAATTAGGCTTAGTCTGAATGCTCATCCCTTAATCTTAATTAAACATTTTACTTTATTAACATACTTTTTGAATAAGCATTCAATACTTCTTCCCCTGTCCTCCAAAGTATGCAATGCATAGTGAGATAATTATTTTATGTTTCAATTTTCAGGTCACACAGATATGTTTAAAACATAATTAAAAAAACTATGCTCCACTAAAGGTGAGCACTGTATTATTACACAGCATTTCTGCCCACTGCAGAATAATGTTTCTAATAATGTCCTTCAAGGTACATCAGATCTTGCATTATTTCTGAATAATCAGTGCAAAGTTATAGCACATTCAGCATAGTTTTAGAATTTTACTATATCCCAATTTCTTGAAAAGTGGTATATATATACATTTCTTTTTATTAACTTAGTTTGCTTAGTGGAAATACCACAACTGGGTAATGCTATATACAGTGTTGTTCCTATAATGAAAAATAAGAGAAAATAAAGAACTAACTCATATGTCCAGATGTCTTTGAATGTGATAAAACATACCTCTGTTTCTCTTGTATCATCTTCGCCTCCTCTTGTAAAAGCATTTCTCTCCTTGTTTCTTCAGCTTTCTGAAGTAGTTCCTGTTTTTGATACCAAGCTTCATCTTCAGCTTTTTGCTGGTCTACTTCAGCTTGCATGTTCTCAACTACCTGCCTGAAGTAGACAGTATTTATTACTGTATGACAAGGCAAACAAGAAGACTGAATAACTTAAGTCCAAGAACAACCAAGCAAAACACAAAATGTATATACCTCATTAACATATGTCTTACATCTATATGTAAAAATTGTCTTTAAAGACATTTCCAGTCTTCAAACTCTGATTTTACAAAATCCTTAAAAATTTACATGTCCCTTTCTATCATTAAGAATTTTCTTGTTTATATTTACAACAGATTTTGTTTCTATTGAAGAACAACTACTCCATGATTACCTCTCTCTTAAGTAATCCAATTCATCATTCCTTATTCTCTCGCGTTCCTGGGTCTGATAGTCCACAATAAACTTTGGATATTGATTAAATACTGGATATTGTCCTTTTGTCAGTGCCGCAAAAGCATCTAGCATGCTGTCTGGGTGAATGTCAGCAGGCGTGGTATCCATAAGCTGATAAACTTGTCTAATTACACAGCTTATATCCAGGTTATTCCGATGATGAAAAAAGTACTGCAAGAAAACATTGTGTTTAAATCAAGCTTTACCTCACAAAACCATTACAGTTAGAATTAAAAGGGTTTAAAAAAGGTAAATGAATTTTTCTGCAAGAGGACTTGTTTTTCAAATTCACTCAAACTTTTTTTAACACAAGTTTTAAAACGAAGGTCCAATTTCATATTTTCAAAATGTAAAAAAAAAAAATTCACAAGCATACTTTAAAAAACTGAACTCAAAATGAAGACTTCCTTTATAACTTCCTTTATAACTTCAATAGACCATATTCTATTTAAATTTTTTCTTCAAAATCCAAAATAAATTAAAAAATAAATTAGCCTTTGAAAATAATTGGCTTGTTTAAAAAATATACAATATCTAAAATGTTTCAACATTATCTTGGTCCACTATCAGATACAAATTCTAATATGTATATATATATTAATTCTTATATATATATATGTGTGTGTGTGTGTGTATATATCTCACACACACACACATATATATATATATTCATATATTATACATAATACAAGATATATGAGGGCTGTCCAGAAAAAAATCCAGCCATTGTTTATATAATAAGAATGGTTACATGATTGGATACTTTCTGGATAGCCCTTGTTATATATCTTATATCTGGTGAACATGAAGTAGGAATAAAGTTTGAGAGTGACCACAAAATAAGTAACAAACAAAAAAACCCAACTAATTCATTAAAAACCACCTCTAATGCTTTCTTTCACTCACTTTCTCACCAAGCCTCAAAATTCTGTTACCATCGTGCATGTGTAACCTAGATTATCACAGACCAGATGGGTACTGTTAAGATCATGCACAGATTAAATAACTACCCAATTGTTAAACATTCTATAAAAGCACAAAACTCCAGTACATATCACGATTCTTTTCGGAAACTATGATCTTAAGACTAACCGTACTGTCATTGCTTATTGAATTGTCTACAAACTACGCAAGGGCATTGGTGTAACTGTTTTCTACTGTATTCTTACCTCCTAGCACCAGTACCTAACATTCAATAGGTACTCAATAAATAAATGGATTTTTCAATGGAAACAAATGAAATTTGGGGACCACTACCTAAGAACAAGGATATTTACCTCAAAATCATCTTTAAGATTACAGTTGAGCAAAGGAGCTCTGGAACAGATGTTGTAAGCTACAACAGTCATCAGGAGAAATGAAGGATGGTTGGAAAAGACGTTATCAAATAACTTTAGCCATTCCTCTCTTGTTAGTACTTCTGAGAACAGAGTCTCAAGAAGGGGCCATGCATATAGCTAAAATAAATAAGTAAAAATTTATTAGTTTCTAGGGAAGTCATAACAGAGTCATTGCTAATACCGTTTTTTTTTGTTTTTTCAAACCATTATATTAAAAACATAATTATGAAAATAACTACCTTAATTCAGACCCTTCTTTATAGACTTTCAGAAAATTAGTTTAATGAGGGAAAAACAATCAATACTGTTAAAAACAGTGGTATTTTAAGAAAATATATTATTATTGAGTAGTATGTTTTTTATTATACTCTTTCAAGGGAAATTATTGTTTTATCTATATCAGAACCATGTTACTGTAAAAATATGATTCTACTTACCTGGGAAGTTACATCATGATCTATGAAGTGTTGTAGCAATTCCTTGTCGTGAAATGCCAAAACATTTTCTATTATACTGAGAATATTGATAGGAGGATTAGGAAAATATTCAAACCAGTGTTGACACCAATTGACTATGAAGAAAAAAAACAGAAAATTTACCTTTACCTTTCTACATTATCAAAGCGCTTTGTAATTCTTAAATGTATCCATTCTGCATGTCCTCCACATGCTCATTAATAAAGAAGACAAAACATAACTTTAAATCCTAGATAACCCTTTTAAATTTCATGTTAATACAGTATTTTAGGTTAAGAGAAATTTGCCAATTCCTTCAGAGCAGTCAATGAGAAACAAACAAATAATGAAATAAACCTTCCTAAAGTATTCCTGACCCTAGCTATAGGACCCTGTGTGGTTGTTTCTTTGCCTTTTAAAACTCTTAGTGTTATTAACAGGGCAAACTAGTAGAACCCTTTTGGAGAATTAATTAAAATATTCATATTTTATGACCTAATAATACCAATTTTGGGAATATACCCAAAAGAAATTATTATAAAATTTGCATGTGAATGTAATGTTTCTTTTCATAAGTAAAAATCAGAAACAACCTAAATGTCCAACAACAGATTAAACTAGTACATGCATATTATGGAATATTACAGTCAATAAAATGTTCATAAAGTTTATAAAAAATACCCTTATTTTTATATTTTCTGCAATGATCAGCAAAATTTATCAAAGCAAATGTAATAAAATGAAAAAATGTAAAGAGAAATATATTAAAATATAGTATGCATGTGTAGATCTTTTTGAATTTTGTTACTAAGTGCTTATCTCCTTTCTCCTTTTCACAAGAAAAACAGTTTAATTTAAAAATTGGTCAATTTTGTCAAACCAATCTACAGTTTGGATCCAGTTTATTAACATTTTAACTGACTTGATTTACTAACGTTAAAAAATGACTCAGTCTCCATCCAGTGCAGAGGATAATGATGACAAACAGTAAACACAATGGGACTGCCTGGGTCAGATCCTTGTCCTGCCATTAACCTAACCTTGGGCGCTTAAGCTCTCCGTGACTCAGTTTCCTCATCTATAAAAAGGGGTTAATAATACTTATAGCGTAGGACTATTGTAAGGATAAAATTAATAAAGGCAAGACACTGAGAGTGGTACCTGGCACACAGAAAGTTCTCAATAAATGCTAGCTATGGATGGTGAGTATGAGGAGAGCAGCCAGCATTTGCCATAACAGGCACTGCATGTCAAATGCTTTTATATCAGGGGTGTCCAACCTTTTGGTTTCCCTGAACCACAATGGAGTAAGAATCGTCTTGGGCCACACATAAAATACACTAACATTAACAATAGCTGATGAGCTAAAAAAAAAAAAAAAAAAAATCACAGAAAAAAATCTGATAATGTTTTAAGAAAGTTCATGAATTTGTGTTGGGCTGCATGCAAAGCCATCTTGTGCTGTATGTGGCCTGCAGGGCTCAGGATGAATAAGCTTGCCTTACATACTTACTAAATTTACAACCCTATGAATACCTGGCTTTCAGTAAGTAAAGCATCTGCTTCCTTCTCACTAACAAAATCTAGCCTATAACAGTATCTTCTAAAATGCAACTATCCAAATTTGCTTGCAAATAAAAAGATTTGTGTATAAATGTCCAAATTATCCATTTTATGCTCTATATCTGATTGTTTCAGACCAGAATTGTTAAATGTGGCAAAGGTGCAAAGACAGCAAGAGAATGTACAAGAATCCCTCTTGGTTTCACTATTTAATGTTTATTTACTTACTTATGAGAGTAGCAACAACTTCAAAACAAATGAGTTGGTTGTTCTGGAATAATTTTACAAACGGAAATGCTAAGAGTGGAAGATATGGTGTGTCACTAAAGATGGCAGACCAGTGAGCTAATGCAGACAGGGTTCTGTAAATAAAATAAGGACATAAGATCAGAAAACAGTTTATTAAAATTTATGTGAATAAACAATACATTCATATGATAAAAAAGTTTGATACAGTAGTTACATTTGATGAAAATTTTCCCTCCTACCACTATCATCTATCATGCCTTACCTCCCTAAGACTACTGTTGAAAGTATAAATCCTTTTTTTTAAAAAAAAAAAGAATCACAAATGGTGGTATATTATAAACATTGTCTTGCCCCCTGCATTTCTTACTTATCAGTATCTTGGGAAGAGTTCATATCAATATATGTTGACCTTCTTCATGACATTTTATATTTTAGATATGTAAGATAACTTTGTATAGATCCATCTTAAATTCTTTAACATGGCCCTATGGGATATTCAAGTAGTTTCCGAACTTTAATAAACAATGCTATGATTAATGTCATTGTATGTATTATATAATAATCATTCTTCATGTTGGAATAAAGAGTTAGATAAATTCCTAGAAGTGGAATTGCTGAGTCAAAGGATATTTGCATTAGCAATTTTCTATAGCCAGTGACAAGTTATTCTCTACAACAAGGGTGTCCATTTACACTGCCATAACCAGTGTACAAGGATGTCTATTTTCTCACTCTTGCCAACATATGCTATTATCAACCTTCTTCCTGAACCTTTAATCTAGATGAGAAATGGTATCTCAATATAGTTTTTAAAAAATATATACTTTTTCAAGGTAGTTTGAATTGGCTTTTCTTTTATTATGAAGGAGGTTAAGCATCTTTTCATGTTTAAGAACCATTTCTACTGTTATGAACTGTATGTTCAATCCTTTTACAAGTTTCTATTGGTTAGTCCTTTTCAAGATTATTTATGCCCAGCACTACATATATTAAAGAAGTCAGTCTTTTATTTGTCATATGTTTTGCATATATTTTCTTAGTTTTATACATATTTGTTTTAGAAATTTTATTTTTACTTCTGGATATGTCATGCTTAGAAAGGAGTAGGTAAGGCCTTACTCTAGGATTATAGTTCTCCCACATTTACTTCATACAGATTTTACCATTTTTTCCACTAATGTCCCATTTTTTCTTTATACCAATCAAGGATGTAACACTGCATTTGTTGTATCACCATAGTTTCTTCCAATGTTAGAGGTTCTCCAGGTCTCTTGTATTTTAGGACACTGACATTTTTGAGGAATGCCAGACAGTTATTTTATAGACTATGCCTCAGTTAGGTTAGTCTGATGTTTTCTCATGATTAGACCGAGGTTATAAATTTTTGGCAAGAACACTACAAAAGTGATGTGCAAAATATTAATGTTTTGTTACTGGTGATTTTAAATTTGAGTACTTGGTTAAGGTGGTGTCTGCTGAGTTTCTCTACTATAAAATTCTCTATTTTCCCATTTGTATATGATAAATAGTGGGGGGAGATATACTCAACATACCTCTGTAATATTCTGAGTAGTTTCCTACTTTTGATGGGGTATTTCTTCTGAAGGTTGAGAAATGCCACATGAATACCTTTGTCGATTAGGCTACTAAATGCGGTATGATTTTCAGGCAGCTGTAGCAGAGAGCGCCAGATGAACATTCTGAAATGAGGATATAATTTTAACCAAGAAAAATCTGGAGGGTTAAACTGATTTAATACAAAATAATTTAAAGTTTTACCTGTATTTTGTTGGATATTCACCATAGCCTTTTAATAAAGTTTGTAAACGCTTCTTATTTAAGCCATCTGACAATTCATTCTATAAAGAAAAAAGATCAGTAAGTGACATAATCATAAAACTGAAAAGGTAATCTAGTCTGTAGTGGCTTTCCAACTTTAGAACACAACACACAGGAGAAATGTTTTTACGTCATTGGACTTCCTTTTCTCTCTGCCCCAACCCAAAGAACTGTTCAAATCTAATTCTACTACAGTATCTTACTTAGTCTTTCTCAGGAGTTTTTAAAATGAATACACAGGTACTATGTCCTCCTTTTTAACTGATATCCAAGTATATAGTTTTTGTACCTTCCTATAATTATTTCTCTTTTCTCCTAAATGTTATACTTCTAGTATATAGTTCTACCATATTTACGTGACTAGTTACCTACTATTGGACATTTTGGTTGTTTCTAAGTTTTTCTCAAATGAATCTCTCACACAAACACAGGGTCACAGATCAACTCAACTAAGGCAAAAGGGTAAGCTGGTATGCTCTTTTTGAAATATTATGTGACTAGTACAATCAAAATTTTTATGCACATACTCTAACTTAAAAATTCTACTTCTACAGATACATTTGTGCAAATGTTTAAAGATAACTATATAAGGATATCCACTGCTTCACAGATTGTATTATTAACAGAAGACTGATGATAAAACCTAAATGTCAGTCAGCAGAGTATTATTAGTTAGATAAATTAAAGTACAGCCATAAATGTAATACCATGCAAATTTTTCAAACATTGCAGCACTATATACATTAACATGACAGATATTCAATCTGTTAAATGATTAAAAGCAAGTTATTGAACAGTGCTAAAATATGATTACATTAATGTAAAAAAAAGATAATATATTCAGAAACATACATGTATATATATTTTCACAGAAAACTTTTGAAAGGGTGTCAACAACTGTTAACAATGGTTACCTCTGGGGAGTGAGATGAACAGTGGGCTAGGAAACAGGGAAGAAGAAAAGTTTGCTTTTATTTTTTTCCCTTTATAACCATCTATACCAGCATTGTCTAACAGATAATGCAAGCCACAAATGTAATTTAAAAGTTTCTAGGAACCACATTAAAAAGTAAAATTAAGTTTAATAATATATTTTATTTAACCTAATGTAATCAAAACATTATAATTTCAATATATAATCCATATAAATTAATAAGATACTTTACATTCATACTAAGTTTTCAGCATCTGATGTGCATTTAACATGTACAGTACATCTCAGTGCGGACCAGGCACGCCTCAAGTGATCATCAGCGACATGTGGCCAGTGGCTAGCATATTAAACAGTGCAATTCTGTGCTGTTTGACTTTAAAAAAAACCCACAAACATGCACTAATTTTATATTAAAAAGTTTAAAAAGCATATTACAACTTTCTTTTCCTCATATAACTCTCCTTTAATTCCTAAGAGAGGGGAGTGACGATCACGTAGAAAACATGAAATGCGTCTCCAGCAGTCACAACAAACAAAAGCTTAATTATAATCTATTCTTACCTCTTTATTGTCAAAATTGCCAGTCACATCTTGTTTTAATATTCTAGCTTGCATTTGGTTTTCCCTTGATTTTGCTGGTCGCTGTACTCTTCCTGATGTTACTTTTATCTTAAGACCACCAGAAGTCAGTTTACTCTTAGGCAAATCTTCAATCACTTTCACTAAAGGAGGAGGTGGCTAAAGAGGTTAAAAAAAAAATCCAGTGGCTATCCTTGGAAAATAGACCTGTTAATGTATGATTTATAGTATTTGCTTTAATTTAATAATATGCCTTAATACATATATAATTAATCTTCAGGCAAAAAGTGTAAATAAAATATCCAAGAACATTTGATTCCTGATTGGCTAACAAATCAAATTTCTTTGAAGAACACAATAAAGATACATGACTAACAACAACAAATAGAATTTAATTATTCCACGAGGGCCTTAAATAATAGAATGGTGACCATTTTTAGCACCTGCACGATCAAGTTAGTGGTAGGTGATAATCTGAAGCAGAGAAAGAAGTTAGATGTACGGTCTCTAGAATGCTGAGAAAAGCACCCTAATATTCTCCGGGCTCAAGTGAAGGCCTCTTTTGGGAAGCAGATTATGAAGGGCATACTGAATGGGATAGGGATACCAAACAGATGCCCTTTAGGAAGGCAGAAATTTAAAAATGAAGAATAAGTGGGAGAAATGAAATTTGGAGATGTGGTTTTAGGAGTAAGTGCAAAAAAATACATCTAGAAAAATGGATAAGGTACAAGAAAGTTAGAAGGTCATACCAAAAAGATTTTATTTTTGATGATACATTTATATGTTTAAAAAAAGACATTATTGGGGAAGCCAGGATGGCTCAGTGAGTTAAACATTCGCTTTGCAGCCCTGAGGACCAAGGATTGCATCCCAGCCCTGGCCCGTGCAGAGCCATTACACCACATGGGAAGCACACCCCAGTTTGGTTCTTGGACCCTGGCTCATGGGGGTGTGCCTTCCATGCGGGAGGCCACTGGCCTGGTCTCCACCTTGTGTGGCCCCCACCCACCTGTATAGAACAAAACCATGTTGAAAACTGATGACGTACAACTATGGAGACTGCTCTGGGCCCTCCACCTTCTCTCTGTCTCTGTCAAAAACAGTAAAAAAAAAAAAAGATATTATTTACTTGATAACATACCTTATTTATTTCTTGTGTTAAAGCCTGAACTGAATATATGTTCAGACTTCCATTTTCCATAATAGATGCAATGTACCGTCCATGTGGGCTAACCACCGATGAGCTAATTCCTTCATCAAGGCTCCCAATTTCAAAGAGAAGTTTACAAGTCTGTATATTGATAAATCTCATAATACCATCTTGACTTAGCACTCCGAGAACCTAAGAGTAGAGTAAAACAGTATGAGTTCCTAAAAACACACTTGAAAGTCAAATGTCTGCAAGTCAAACAATGGGTGCGTGTGTGTTTAATGTGTTTTCTTTTGAGGGAAGACCAGTCAGAGATTATACTCACAAAGAGCCATTATATAGTTTGAAATCCCTAATTATGGCTAATGGAGATTTGCTCTGTTCAGGTCCAGATAAGCCTGGCTTTAACCAGAATAAGCAAGGAGCCCATCCTGGGGAACTATGGAGGTCACCTAAGAATCTTCCCCTTCCATGGACAGTCCACATCTCCACTAATCTCAATAAAGGGAAGAGAGATGATTAGCCAGTTCCTAACTCTGACCCTCATACGGGCTGTCAGAAGCCAGGTGGTTGGAGGGTTTGCATTCAGTATCCCCACAGTTTGATCAGACTTAACATCCATCCTGATGCCCCCACACAAATCTGTGATTCTCAGTGAGCCTCCCCATTGTCTACTTGCTTTCAGGAATTGTAACTAACATTTGGGGAGTGGCAAGAGAAAGTCTGTAAGTTACAAACACAGTGAAGGGGTGAGAAGGAAGCTAGTCTTTTAAAATTAATAAAAAATTAACTTTAGCTCATATAATTTGCAAAATTAAAAACATGTACTCTAAAAAGATTAAGTAAATAAACCCCTCTGCTGTCTTGTGTACAGAGATTCTTTCCCCAAAGCCAGTGGCTGGTAAGAGGTGCTACCATGTGATTGCTTGAAATTCCAATGTCACGTTATATGAAAGACTAGTTTGGAGGTAGTTGAAGGCAGTCTGAACGTGACAATTTAAACAGGACATTTTTCTGTGGCTCAGGTTATAGGAAACCCCCTCATTTATAGTTGATACAACCTCTCTGAAGGGCAATTTGGCCAGATCTGTCAAAATTACAGATACATAGAGCCCTGATAACCACTATTTGAAATGAGATTTCATCCTAATAAAAGGATGGATGCAAAAAGCTATTCAGTACCACGTTATTTGTAATAGAAAAGGACTAAAAACAAGTTAAGTGCTCAATAGTAAAGGACTATTAAAAAACTATGGGATACTATGTAGTTGTAAAAAAAAATGAAGTTCTGTAGTGATCTAGAACTATCTTCAAAATAAGTGAAGAAAACCAAGGTACAAAGCTATATAAAAAAATTTTTTTTTAAGAAGCACATTAAGACTATGTCTAACAACAGTGGTTATGGAAAGAAAATACTGGGCAAACAGAAGAGGAATAAGAGATTTCACTGTATGCCTTTATATATATTTTTTTGTTTTTAACAATGAAAATTACCTATAAATAAAACTTAAGATAAAGTAGATATGATAAACACACAATTATATATATAATTTGTTAAAGTAAAAGATTATAGTCAATTTAAAATAAAAAAGTTAAGGTCTGACTGTACTCAACTATTAAAAAGAAAAAAGGTATGTATATGGGGTGGGTGGGAAAAGCACGCTGTAAATTATGGCAAGATACAAAGAAAGTATGTTTCATAGATAGCAGTTATGGAAGATAAAATAGTCCAAGTGAGAAAATTTTAGTTCTAGTCCTACCTTTAATCCTTACAATTAAAAGGAGTATTGAAAAGTCAATGTTTCTATGCTTTAGTGTCATATCTGTAGAATGGTGAGAATACCTCCCATGGCCATATTCAAAGAATTTTTAAGGATCAAATAAAAAATAACATGCTAAAGCATTCTATAAACTATCAAGTATGACATAAATTTAAAGTATACTGATTTTAGAAAAGGGTATATTACTAGTAACATACAGAACTTAAGATTTAAAATTTTTGTCAATTTTATACTCTTCACAAAAACAATTTGAAATATTAGCAATTTCAAATCTTTGTAACAATCAGGGTACAAGTTAAATGAGAGCTATTATAATTCAGAAATTGACATGATTCTTCCCAACAAGTAGAATGTCCTGTATTTATGTTACTAACCTGGTTAGAACCAGCATCAAAACTATCAGGAAGAAATTCTAGTTGGCGAATGGCTCGAACTTTAGTAGGCATCTGGATAATTCTATATAGCTGTTTAGCTTCCAAGCACCACAAATGAAGATGATTTGATTTGCCTCCAGCGGCCAGGATTCGACCATCTCTATTTAACAAAAACATGAGCAAGTAAGACTAGACGAACTGATTATAGCAGCACTGTCCAACATGATCCAATATGAGGACAGAAATGTTCTATATCTACAATGTCTAACAGTCCCTATTAGCCACGTGTCATTGAGAACTTAAAAATGGCTAGTGCTTCTAAGAAAATTAAGTCTTAATTTTATTTAATTATTATTAATTTAAATGGTCCCATGTACCCAGTGACAACTATATAGGAGAGCTCAGGTTTATAGGTATATATTTTTACCTACTGTGCTAAGATACCAGCTTAACAAATATTTGTTTGATGACTTGATTGGTAGTTTTTGAGAAATATTTACATTTTATTGCACAATCTTGAAGTCACTTACCACTATCCAACATATGACTATACTGAATTGGTACAGCATTGTTATATGAAAAACCAAAAAGCCCAAACTTTTTTCCTGCTCAAAGAAAGCTACTTTATGTTTATAGGGTACAAAAAGAATAAGCAGTATTGATCTGCAATGTTGCTGTTCACTCATTCACCAGACTTGTAAAATGTCCACTATGTATAAGCCAGGTTTCATTCCAGGAGCCAGGGACACAGTGGTGAATAAGACACGTAAGATTTCTGCTCTTATGGGATTTTCAGTCCAGAGGAAGGCAAACCAATAAATAAACTTGATCTCTCTCAGCTGGTAAATTCTATAAAGAATTATAAAATGAGGTGGTAGTTAGAACTGGGAAAGAAGGAAGACCTGCTACTAAATGATGCGAATGGGTCAGTCATGGGATGATTTGGAGGAAGAATTCCATGCTGGTCAGTATGGCAGGCTGGCCAGTACAAAAGCATTGAGAAGGGAATAAGGTTAGTCATAAGGAAGAGTGAGAAGCCACACTCAAGTGCGGCAGAAACAGTGTAAGGGGAAGGAAATAAGGTGAGGAAAGAGAGAGGGGCCTAGGCCATATGACAAAAGGCATCAGGAGATATGGTTAGGAGTTTGGGTTTTATTCTAAGTGCAGTGGAAAGCCTTTCAAAGGGGTTCAATAGGGAACCGACATGATCTGACTTGATTTAAAAAGACCACTCTACTTGCTTTGAAGAGACTGACTTTAGGAAATGAGATTGAAAACAGGAAGACCAAATAAAGGGGCTATTATAGTAGTCTGAAAGAGACTAGAGTAGCTTGGACTTAGCAATGGATAAGAAAGTAGACCAATTCAAGATATACTTTGGTAGAGTTAATGGGATTTACTGATGACAAAAGGATAATAGAAAGGAAATAACACCTATTTCCTAGCTCTTCTTTCCAGTGAAAAGGCCTGGAAAAAATGACCAACCCATAGAGCAGCCCTAGCATCCAGACTAGGTCTTGAAATATCATTTTCCACTAAAATGAACCCAGGCTCCTTAAAGAAATGACCAATTCCAGGTTTGTAACAAAAAATGTACAAAGCTGAGAACACCTTATCAGACAACGAAGAATAAAAGCTTTCCCAGACAACTGGGGTAATAATATCAAAAGGGTTCAAAGCCAACTTGAAGAGAACCCCCACTGGTCAATGAGGAGAGAAATGAAACATCATTAAGAATAATAACTTTAAAATTTTTGATACATTTGTTATCTTATAATTTATAAATTTAAGGTTATAGAGTGTTACTTTGATACATTTATATATTATAATATTATTGGCATGAAGCAATACTTATCGCATCACATCATTATAGTACAGTTTTGTTGACTATATTAGAAAATCCTACAGAACAAACCAGTTCTTTAACAAATAAACTACCAGGAAAATATAAAAACAGAGATATACTGACCAAGACAAGGTATGAAGCTTGTCTGGTTCCTGTTTTGAACATACCAAACATAAAAAACAATTATTAGACAAATCAGGGAAATCTGAATAATGACTAGATATATGGCAGTATTAAGAATTAATTTTTTTGGGATGCCAGGGTGGCTCCGTGGGTTGAGTGCGCGCATCTTGTAGCCCCAGGGTCTGAAGTTCTAGTCCCGGCCCTGGCCCATGCAGACCCACGTGCTGAGCTGGGGTGTGTCCCCAGTTTGGTTCTCATTGGGGCAATGATTCCTGTCCTGCGCAGCCCTGTCCCCATCTGTGGAATGAAACTATAGTATATAGAAAGTTGGTGGCATGCAGCTGTGGAGGCTGCTCTGGGCCCTCCCCTCTGTCTGTCTGTCTGTCTCTGTCAAAAACAAGAGTAAATCTTTAGAAAAAAAAGAATTGGGGAACCTGGGATGGCTCAGTGGGTTAAGTGCTCACTTTGCAGCCCCAGAGCCTGAGGATCAAATCCCGGGCCGGGCCCATGTGGACCCATATGCTGAACTGGGGTGTGCCCAGTTCAGTTCTTGCTGGGGCCCATGCGGGAGGCTCCCAGCCCAGTTCTTGCCCTGTGTAGCCCACCTGTGGAGTGAAGCTATATGGAAAACTAATGCTGTCAACTGTGGGGACTGCTCTGGGCCCTCCCCCTTCTGTCTGTCTCTCTCTGTCAAAAACAATAAAAATAAATCTTTAAAAAAAAAAGAAAAAAAAGAATTAATTTTCTAAAAGTGTGATAATAGTACTATGGTTATGTTTCAAATAGGGCACTTATCCTTTAGTGATATAGGCTGAAATATTTATGGATAAAATGATATGCTTGAGTTTTGTTTTAAGACAATGCAGTAGAAAAGTAGTAGGTGGAGTTATAGCTAAAACAGGAGTGCATACTGACAATGATTATAGCTAATGAGAGTACTGTAATTAGTCCTTCATGTACTTTTATAATTATGTATAGTTGAAATTCCCCACAATAAAGTAAAAAAGTTCTATATACCATATCTAAGTTTGAAGAAAACTTTTCCATGATCATATGACAATAAGATACTGAATGAAAATTTACAAAATTTTATTGGAAGTTAAATTTCTTAAAAACTCTCAGTGTTTTAAAATGCACATTACCTGGTCACAGCAAACACTTTGTATAATATACTAGAGCTTTCAGGTGGAGCTGGCAATTGATATTTGCAAACAAGAGTATCACATTCCCAGGCGAAGATGGAATTATCTTTAAAACAGCTGAGGATGGTATTACTTAATGGTAGAAAAAACACCTAAAGAGCAAGAAAAACTTATTGTTCATGTAAGGATCATATATCCTATTTAAATTTAAAATTGTGCAAGTAGCCAATCATTCTTTTTAAAAGTTAATTTTCTTAAATAGAGGAAAATGCATATATAATATTTGACAGAGGAACATACTAATATTTCACATATCACTATAAACTAAAAAGAAAAGGTAAACTCCTTTAAAAAACAGGTGACTATAATGAGCAGGCAATTCATAAAATACTAAGTAACAGTTAAAAATATTTAAGCTTATAAAAGATTCAAATGAAAATGACAAACCATTTTATATATATCAAATCTACTTAAACATATATATACATATCTACAAACTAAATATCGACATTTAAATTTATTATATTTATAAACTATATGCTATTATAAATGTATTAATAATATAATAAATGTTAAACTACTGATAAATGTTAAACATGAAATATTGGTGAAAGTATAGGAAAAGGGCAGTCATGCAGTGCTGCTGGTAGCAAAAACTGGTTAAAAATATTGTACAACATGTCTCAACAGCCTTAAAAATATGTATCTCTTCTGAACTTCAGTCTACTTCTAAGAGTTAATCCTTTGGAAAAACCCCAACAAAGTACTTTAAGATAAATGTTTGTTGAGCATTATTTATAAAAAAGTAAAAAGCTGACAATAAATACATGATATTTTACTAGAGATTCAATTTATTTATGGACAAAACTGAAATTGATAGCAAAATTGAAAATATAATTTTATTCTCATTTCTATTTTTCTATTACATACAAGCACTAAACAATGCTTACTTCTGATAATATTAAAGATCAACTTTTGATAATATTAAATTTTAATTAAAATTGATTAACATTTTCTTAGAATTTCAGTGGCCTCAAATTTTACATGGCAGCTGTGTAAAACACACAAAGGGAGGGAGAAGAAAAAGAAAGGAGAAAAGTAAATGAAAGTAATAAATACCCTGAGGACAAAATATTCCTGCCCATCCTCTCAAAATAAATCCCCTCAAATAACTTGAGAGATTTCACATGGTTTGATCTTTAGTTGTTATTCTTTCACTTCCATCAAAGTGCATTACAGCTTATTGTAATATTTTATAGCTAATTGTTTCTACTGATGTGTCTCCATAAACTTTATTGTTTTTAAAGTACATGGCTGTTTCTGTGTTGGAAAGAGAAGAGCAGGGACTCATGGAGTAGGTTGAGCACCTTGAAGAATTCATGGCTTCTCATTCCCATCCCTGATTTGCCATACACTTTCACTAGTGTCAGAAGAAAGCCTGCTTTTTTCTTGGAATGTTACATTATTTAGGGATGAAGTGTGCAGCATCTTTAACACTGGACTGGAGTTTCTTCAGTGTGTACAATATGGGTAGAGCCATCATCACAGTAATGAGAGCGAGCAGGCCAGAAAGACTGTCACGAGGGGCAAAGAAGGATCAACACCTAATCTGTCATGGCTTTTCCCAGTGTTAGAAAACCAATGACTTAATAATAAGGCATCAGTACAAATTGCCTCTGCAACCTTGCGTTTAATTTGTGTTGTCACCCTGACTATTATTTAATACAGTTAAGAAACACTTCTAATAGTTGATGACATTACTATAAAAATTTCAGAAGATTTTAAGCCATAATTTTCATAACAATGATTGCAGGCTGTTTTTCTCATGTACGTATATTTCTATTTTCAACAATAGTGCTAGGCCCCCCCCCACACACACACAAACACACACACACACATATATTAATGCACTACGGAATATACTAATTAGTTAAAACAATCTACTCAGGATTAATGTTAGTTAGACAGTAAAAAATGAGAACTCAACTATTACCCTGGCTTCATCTAGCTCCTCACTTTTGTCCTTGGCTCACTTTGCAAAGACAGTATCGGGAAGATCTTTTGCCAAAAGATTCAGGAAGACATTTATAACATGAAGGTCATGTAGAAAGAATTTGCAAAGAATACATTATAACTTCTAATAAATGCATTAAAACATTGTTTCAAAACTGATGTCAAAAAAGTGATTTAAAATTTTAATTAAAATTAGTAATATTTTTCTAGAAAAGTAATAGTTTATTCCTACTAGGAGAAGCAAAATCATAAAAGTTAATGAGCATCAACTGCTATTTTAGAGGAATAGCTATGATAGATTGTTGCCTATATGATTTTTCATTACGAGATTTGTAATTTTAATTGCCAGATTTTAATGATTATAAAATTGTTCCTAATGAGTCATGTCATCACTTAGAGTGTCATCTCTTGACAAACAAAAAACTTAGAAAAATACCTCAAAAATGAACTAAATGTACTTTTCAGATGATTGAGTACAAGGATGGGGCAGTAGTTTTTCCTTATACAATATGAAAATCCTACACTCTCCAAATCATTCTCAAAAGGTATGTGAGCTCTTTTCAAAGTTCAGAATAGTAACAAGAAAAAGTTAAGGTCAAATGTAAAATTCAGCAAAAATTATAGTGAGTGCCCATGTACACAGAGACTGAATTAAGTTCAGTAACACACTCTTTGTTAAATTTTTTTATATCCATCACAAAACCTTTTCTGATACATTCTGAACCACAGTAATCAGAATCCAAGGATTTACTCCAAAACCCCTAACAATGAGCTAAATAATCTACCTTCAAGCATCAAAAAAACCATCAGAATTTACTAATATGAAGAGGTGTAATTGGTTTACCTGAAAGGCAGTGTGGTGTAATGGAATGACTTTGCAGTAAGATAGGCCTGGATTCAAACTGCAACACTTTCATAAAGCTTATGAGACACTGGGTAAATAAATTACTTAATGTTTCTGAACTTCAGTTTCCCCATTTGTACAATGAAGATATTAATATCTACCTTTTAGGATTATTTAAACTTAAAAATAATGAAGTGTTGTAACATAGTAAGTAACATACCGGTACTCAACAACTGGTATCTATTACTATTAGTATTACTGTATTTTTCCATGTATAAAATGCCCCCATGTATAAGACAACCCCTATTTTTCTAACCAAACATTAAGAAATCAATACACAGGTTATTGTGTATAAGACGATCCCCAATTTTGGGTCTAACAATTTTAGACAAAAGTATGTTATACACAGAAAAATACGATAATCACTGCTATTGCTAGGTGAAAAAAATCAGTGGAAAGATATTGGAGTGGTAGGTAAACATTCTGATATCAAAGGTTCATAGTTCTTTATCTGAAACCATTGGGGCCAGGTGTGCTCCAGGATTCAGAATTATTTCTGATCTGGAAAAGGTAATATGATGCATATTCTATAGCATTATGTGGAACCCCTCGGTGATGAGGAGCTATAACCCATCAAATATAGTACTGTAATACTTCAGCCCATATCAATTCAGTTCAGGCTTTGCTGCTAAATGAATTCAGGCCAGATCTGATTTTACCACCTAAGTGAGTTATTTAAGAACTTTTGGGCTTCTGAATTACTAATAAGGAATTATGCATTTATTTAATGTGTAGTTAAAGAAACAGTTACCTTACAGTTTTTTAAGAAGATATCTAATTTAATTGCACTGAGATAATCTTGTAATAGAGCTAAGTAGATAACAATAGATAATAACAATAGAAATCACAGTATCTGTCGATTGCTTTTACTAAGCATTTACTATACAACCATTATGCTGAGTACCTTGCATAAATTATCACATATAATCTGAAACCAATCGTGAGCTGTTATTATAATACTATTTTCATCTTACACATAAGGTAAACAACTTGTTAAAATGTTTAACGTGAATTGACTCAAGCCTTTAATACTTTGTTTACAAACAAATACAGGTGAGTGGAGTTAGATGACAATGATGAAATAATAAGACAAATCCAGAATGTGGGGCATTTTCCAAGACAAGTGACCTGGTCTCTCAACAACAACCACCACCAATTAATGTCATGAAAAAAAAAATGGTGGGAGACTGTTTTAGACTGAAAGAGCCATCCTAAAATGAGACCCATAGTATCATGTCTATGTGTCATCAAAAAGAAAAAAAAAATCACAAGAATTCTATTTAAAACATACTACAATCAGAACCTGACATAAAAATATAGATTTAGCAAAAACTTAATAGAAGTTTTGCTTTAAGATTAGTTTACAATTATCTCCTATTTTCAGCAGAATAAGCCAGGAGTGGCAACCATCTGAATCACCTCCATCCAGTTCTTGTCTAGCGTAGGAGCTAAAAATTGGTTTCATATTACTGCATTTTATTTTTTTATTTTTAAATTTTTATTTATTTTTTTAATTGTTAAATTTATTGAGGTGACATTGGTTGGTAAAAATTACATAGGTTCCAGGTTTACAATTCTGTAGTACATCATCTATGTAGTGCATTATGTGCTCACCATCCAAAGTCAGTTCTCTATCACCATCCAAAGTCAGTTCTCTATCACCATATATTTGATGTCCCCTTATACTATTGCATTTTAGATGGTTATATAAGTATACACATAATGTTCTCAATTTTGCTCTTGGTCTACAAAATCAAAAACATTTACTAGCTGAACTTCTGAGAAAAAGTTTGCTGGTAACTTATACACTATGCTGTTTTAGAACAATATACAGAGACACCTCGGAATTTGAACTTAATCCGTCCTAGAACCCTGTTCGAGTTCCAAAACATTGGAGTTCCAAGACAAGTGGCCATTCAGATAAAGCTGCGGGCCCGCCATACAGTTGCTATGTCCCACGCAAAAAACGTGTTGGTGTTCAGATTCCGAGGCAAAATTTGCTTGATTTTTTCATTTGGATTCCAAGTTGTTTGAGTTTTGCGGTGTTCGGATTCCAAGGTATCACTGTACTAATATGCATACTGCACACTATACATACATTTTCTACATTTTATTCTACCACTAACCCTTGAGCCCTAACTTTTAAACTAAAATGTCTACATTTCCAAGCAAGGTTAAAATTGGCAACTATGCAGTGCATATTAATTTTAATTTCATGGTAAAAAGAACAGATGGTTTTTGTGTCAGTTTCATAACTTGTTTCCATTATGGATTCAACTCCCAATGCTCTCTTCTTTAGAGTTTAAAATTCAAATTAAGTACTAAAGCAATTAAAGAAGAAACAACCTACTAAGACATTTGGCCTAAATCCCTGATGAATAATCAGGTTATAACTTTTATCTTATTTTAATTATTAAAGGCAAACTAAAGAACTCTGGGATTTTCATGCAGACTACAAAATAAATTTTTGGTTGACATGCACTGCTAGCTGTTCATGTTAATAACCAAGAAATTAAAAGCAATACTGCATATATAATATAACCTGGAACAAAATAATTAATCACACAGGAAACTCAGACAACCCTGAAAATAGTATTTAGCTAATCAAATATGAAAAAATTTAAATCTTAAAAGCAAAAGAAATGTTTTGTTTTGTTTTTTTAAGTGACATATGTATATAAGAGAATATGCGTTAGCAATAAAAAGAAACAAACTACTGACACATGCAACATGGATACATCTCAAACACATGCTAAATGAAAAAAGCTTTACACATACCATTACTGACTAGCTCTGTTTATGTGAATTTTTATAATGGACAAAACTAATCCTGGTAGAAAAGCATCGAAGTAGTGCTTACCTGGAAGGGATATGATGAAACTTTCTGGGATGATGGTAATGATAGGTGTCTGCACAGATTACAAAGGTGTATGCATTTGTCGAAACTTAACAAATGAATACTTAAGATTTGTGCTCGATTTCATTTATACATAATTTTATATCAACAAATACTGAACCCTAGTCAATAAATACAAGTTTAAGTATTTATGGGTAATATGGGCAAGTATACTGATATCGGCAATTTACTGAATTAATGAACAGAGGGACAGAAAGATGGTTAGATCCTTTATATAATACAATAACCTAAAGAAAGTGTATAAAGGAACAGCTAATGGGAACAGCTAGATGGTGACTTAGACATGTGTTCACTGTGAAATTCTTACAAATCTGCTGTATGTTTAAACATTTTCAAAGCAAAATGTTGGGGGGTTAAAAACTAAACCAAACCAATCGGCTAAATAAAAACTATCAACTTGCTAAAGTTGAAGTTATGCACTATAATAATATTAATAACTTCTAAAAAAGACTCAGTAAGCTATAAATTGTAGTCACAGGCAACATCTCCAACTCTTTAGGTCACTTTGCTTTGCTTGTTGCTGAGTTATAAGAGCACAGGTATGTGGGAGAAGGGTCTCACTACTTCTGTATCATCTATAAAGCCTGCTGACCCAGAAACTAGCCTGAGAAGCACAACACCCCGAGATGCCCCCTCTCACTGACCTTTTGTATGCCCACTGACTGCAGAATATTCAGCTTCCTTTTTCTCTGAAAGGTGTCCAAGTCCCACAGCTGTGCTGTATCAGAAGATGTAGTGATGGCATATCTCCCTGATGCATGCACAGAGATGGAAAATACTGATGACTCATGTCCTCTCATCCAGCTGATCAGCTCCTTGGTGACTGTGGTAAAAAGTAAAATATGATACAGGTAAAACACTATATACATCAGCCAAGAATTAATCCAGCTGATGGCTAGGTATGATGAGGCACCTCCACTAACATCTACAAAAATGGGAGCCTGTGGCTAGTTAATAAAATACACTATGGAACACATTAGTAATGTGTGTATCATGGAAGTATGAGGAGCTGAGGCTGAGAAAGGATTTAAGGGTGGCACTAGGGAGCGTGGGCTTTCTCTCATGAGGAACAGATTCATGGTGGAGAATACCATATCTGGTCTGTGTTTTAGGAAGAACATTTTTACAGTGGATAGTAGATGTATTGGAAAGGGGGTAGAGTTAAGACAACTAATTATTTATTTGTAGCTGTAATAATCCAGGAAGGAGATAATGAGGGTCTAAACTAAGAATGTGGCAATGGAGAAAGAACAAATCCAAGGGCTATATGGAAAAAAATCAAAGGACTTAGTGATCAAATGGATACATAGAGATAAAAGAGAAGTTCAGACTCCAGTGGTTCTAGCTTAGTTATATAAACAGATGGTGATACTATTAACTGACATAAGAAATGTACAAGGAGGAACAGACTTAGCCATGTGGGAAGAAGAATGAATTTGGTTTTTAAAAACGATTCTGGGGTAGGTGTGTGCATGCATGTGTGTAACATACAAGCAGAGAAAGTAGTCTGGTGGGAAAAATACCAAAAACTACTCATAATTGTCATTGGGTTGTAAAATCATAAGTGATTTTTATTTTCTCTTTACATTTTTGTATTTCCCAGTTTTCTATGGTAGGCATGTTTAAATTTTATGATCAGATTTTTTTCCTCCAGAAAGATGAAACTGAGGAAAATAGAAAGCTGTAAATCTGGGCAACATTAAGCCACAAAGTAGGTCAAAACTAAAGAGAGAGGAACAGACAAACCCTTAGAGAGAGAGAGAGAGAGAGCAGTGGTTTCCAAACACCAGTCTAAAGTCTGGCTTTGTTAATGATCAGTTTTTGCCTTTAATGAAATGAGAAAAATATGGATAATGTAATGAATTTTTCATTAAGCTAAATTTAAAGTATAATAAACAGCAAGTAATAAAGTCAGCAAAAAAACCATATAGCAAGAAATGTCCATTAAAATGATGTGTAACAAAATTATGTTTGTACCAACCTAATAATAAGCAGTCAGAAAGGTAGGAGGAGGACCAAGAGAGACAGAGAACTGTATGAAAACTAAGTCTCTTAACAGTACCCCAACGTGTTAAATGCTACTAAGTTGGATGAAAGTATAGAGGCTTTAAACAATTAGAGGTTATTCGTGACCTTGGAGATAGAAGCTTCAGGAGCAGTGAGAGAGGAAGGGTTAGAATCCATTGATGGATCCCTGTGAAGAAGCAGGAGGACTCAGCAGTGAAGAAAGGAGGTTGTTAGGGAGGTGCAGACATTTAAGGAAGGGGCTTCCTTGGGGAGGGGGCTCAATAAGACAGAAGAAACTATAAAAAGATGAAGCTAAGAGAGAAGAAAGTGAGTGGAATCCAAGGAAAGTATCATAGATGAGCATAAAAACTTGGTTTTTCAGAATTTCTATGACAGCAGTGTTTCTAATACCAAAATTAGAAAGTTTAGTCCATCAATAAGGCAACAGGTTAAATAATTATGGTAGTACAAATACCTAGAGAGTAGAATATTAGGTACTGATGGTAAATACACTGTGTGAATTTTTAATGAGATAAGAAAATGACTGTACAAAACATTATTGACGGGATGAACATGTATTTGTAAGAATATGAAAACGATATATGCATAGAAAACGGACTGGGAAGCTAGGTTCTTGTTATGAAAACACTGTGTCTCTGGGAATCACTGAAGGATGACAGGTTTTTCTCTTGCATGTACAGTGTGCGTATAATAGTGATTAGGAGCAAGGACCCTGCAGCTAGAGCACCCAATTAGGAATCTTGGCTCCACTGCTTATAAACTGTGGGATCTTGATCAAGTTATTTCTATGACTCAGTTTATTCATCTGCAAAATGAAAACAGTAACAGTAGCCATTTCCCTCCAGGGTTATCATGATAATTAAAATTAATATGTATGAAGTTACAGAACAGTACCTGACAAAGAGTAAATACTGTTAGCTATCATTATTATTACTATTATTATTATTGGTTTATATACGTTTCCAATGATAAATATTGATTACTTAAAAGCAACAAAAAACAATACAGTTGAGATAGATTTTTTTCTACAATAGGTTCAGGTTACAGAACTCTGAGTTCTCTATAGGAATTTTCCCAGCGATAAGAGGGTCTTTGTTATTAATGGTAGGTCCCTCAGACAAACAGCACATGATTTATGCTAAGGCAGGGGTGTCCTACCTTTTGGCTTCCCTGGGCCACATTGGAAGAATTGTCTTGGGCCACACATAAAATACAATAACACTAACGAAAGCTGATGAGCTAAACAAACAAACAAAAATCACAAAAAGTTTACGAGTTTGTGTTGGGCCGCCCGTGGGAAGACAGGTTGGACAAGCTTGCACTAAGGAGAGAACTTTAGAGTGAGGGCTGGCCATACCAGAAAGACCAACTATGTGAGCGAGTAAAGGCTGGGACTTTGGGCCACAGATCACCCCAACCTCCAGAGAGGTGGAGGGCTAGAAAGTAAATTCAACCACATGGGCAGTAAACCAATCCATCACGCCTATGTAATGGAACCTCAATAAAAACTCTGGACATCAAGGCGTGGGTGAATTCTTGAATTGGAAATACTCAGTACAGATGGCATCACAATGATACTGGGAGGGTAATGTGTCCCTGAGGATGTGGGAGCCTCCCAGATTGCACCCGATGTGCCTCTTCCCCTGGCTGGTTCTAATTTGTATCCTTCTGCTACATTCAAACTATAATTATAAGCATAGTACTTTCTTGTGAATTATCAAACCTGAGGGTAGTTGTGGGAAACCTTGGATCTGTAGCCAGCTGATCTGACATGAAGATAGTCATGGGACCCCTAAACTTGTGACTGGTGTCTGAAGTGAGGGGTGTCCTGTGAGGGCTGCTCCCTCAGACTGTAGAGATTGGCAAACTCCTTGCAGTATTTCAGTCTATATTCTACTTTGCTTCAAGACAAATAGGAGAATGTCTTACCTGTATCGAAACATTTAATAGAATAATCAGCTAGTGCCACAAGGAATTCAGACTTCCTACGAAGATTAAAGGCCAGAGCTGTGCAAGCTTGTGCTGTTCGCTGAACAAGGGTAAACCTAGTAAGAGATTACTGCATTAGTATCATAAATTCTCCCAACAATCACAAATTTTATGTTGGAGGAGTCCTTGGAGATGAAGAAAATGAAACCCAGAAAAATGAGCTCCCATTTTGATAGGCCAAATATAGATTATGAAGAGAGCTATATGGCATGTAAAGGCGTTTGGATTTTACTCACACAGAATGGAAAGCCAGTATAATTACAATCTGGCATGTTCTTTTAGGAAGATGATTCTGGCAGTAATGGCAAAGGGATAGAGAGACAAGAAAGAAGAGATCATTGGAAAAACTACTACAGAGAATCTCAACTAGAGTTATCGGTATAAAATGGAACGAACAGATAGGAAAGATGTCAGAAGTCAAGTGGATAGAGGCTTAGTGACTCATCTAACAGATGGTGTGAAGAGGGAGAAATCAGAAATTTCTCATGTATAAAATGAAGGTAACAAAATATTTCAAAAGATTGTTGTGATGATTAAATATTGATGATTAAATGTAATAATATATGTTAAAGGCTTAGCAGAGTACTTAGCACATAGCTAGAGTTTAACTTATTAAAAAAAGAGTAAGTTATCAAGCTGAGAGAAAAAAGGTGCAAGTTTGAGGATAGGAAATAGTAAGTCCAATTTTAAACATGTTGAATTTAAGACCCTTGCAAAACATTTAGAGTTGTGCTACCCAAAAGAAATATAATGCAGACCATATGTATAAAATTTAAATTTTTCTATAAGCCACATTTAAAAAGTAAAAAGAGAAGTTAAATTAATCTGACATTTTACTTAAGTCAGTATGCATATTTTCATTTCAACGTTTAACTAAAAAATTAATATTTTAGATTTTTTTCTTTTTCATACTAAGTCTTCAAACCCAGCATATATTTTACACTAATAACACATTTTGCTAGTGGCTACCACACTGGACAGGCAATCTAGAAGCCACCCATTAGGCAGTGGGAAGAGATCCGAGCTGATAGTATCTCCATGGCAGCAGAATGAAGCCTGAGGCTTGGTGGTGATGAGATGATCCTAGAGAACACCTGGAATATGGGAGGAAGTAGGGCAAGGACAGACCCCATAGGAGCACAATAAAGGGACAGACACTGGAAGAAGAGTCAGCAAAACAAGGGAAAAAACCATCAGAGGTAGAAAAATCAGGGCAATGTTGTAGCTTGAAGTAAAAGAAAAAATATTCAGGGAGGGAAAGACAAGAATATTTACTAAAATGAGACCTGAAGAGACCATTGAATTAGGCAAAAAGGAAGATTTTGAGGAAGTCCAGTGTAGTGTATTTTAGAAACGGACAGGCCTCATTTCGAGTCTCCACTTACTTCTCTGCTCAGCTGTCACCCTGTAGAGGAAAGGGACAGTGGACAAAAAAAGAGAGGAACACTTATGGTGTGAAGTCCCAGGGGCAGCCAGAGAAGACAGCGGTTAGCACTGGAAGAAAGGAGGATCCCCTATTTTTATGAATAAAGTAGCAAAGAGGTATGTGTGGTTGAACTTACTGATATACTTGAGGTGGTAGTTGGGGAGGAAAGGGAAGCTGGAAGGTGCCTAGGAGTGTAGGCAGTGAAAATAACAGGGGTGAACACAAGACAAGGGAGTTAAAGGTATGGAATACTCAAAGAACAGAAGTAACAACTTATCAGCAAATGAAGCATCACTGACGGTGAAGTTCAGTATTCTGTAATGGAGTTAATGAACAGTTATTTTTATTTCACTGAGGGGTGAGAGCAAAGAGACAGTTGTATTGACTTAAGATTGGGAATTGGCAGGGTAAGTCAAGCTAGAGTAAAGGCGGGGGGAGAATTTGACTGTTGCTTTTTTGGTAAAGAGCAGGAACATGATTAACAGATTTCTACCTCGTAAACCAGAAAATCAATAAATCACATATGACCTCTTCATTTCCTGAACTTTTTGAGAATAAGCTATGGAGCTCATGTTCTTTACAATTAAGAAAATTCTCCTATATAGTCACAATATAATCATCAAAATCAGAAAACTACATTTATATATTTCCACCATCTAATCCTCAGACCCCATTCAATTTTGCCAATTGTTCCCATAATGTCCTTTACAACAAAAGGATCAGTCTAGATTCATGCCTTTACTTGTCATGTGTCTAGCCTTCCCCAGTCTGGAATAGTTTTTCAGCGTTTCTATAACTTTCATGACCCAACCCTTGTAAAGATGACAGGCTAGTCTTGTTATACAATACCCTTAAATCAGCTTTGTCTGATGATTCCACCAGTTAGATTCAGGTTACGTGTCCTTGGCAGGAGAATCACAGAAGTGACACCGTGTGCTTTTCACTGCGTCCTATCAGGTGGCACACAGTTTTGATTTGTCCCACTGCTGGTTAATTTAACTAGAATCAGTTGATAAGGTGGCATTGGCCAGGCTTCTCCACTGTAAAATTACTTTTTTCCTCTGTAATTAATAAATATTTTACATATTTATTAATGGGAAGTACTTTGTGACTATGCAAATATTTGCTCTCATTAAACTATTTGTTGATTGCAGCACAAATGCTTGGGTTTCTGTTTTACTCAATGGGTTATGACCCATTATTTTCATTATTTATTTCGATCCTCAAATGGTCTCCAATAAGACCAGAGGGAGCTCCTTCAAGCTGACATTTATGTCCTTGTAAAACATCCTCATCCTTCTTTGAACAAGACTACAAAATGTTCCAGGCTCATCTTGTACTTCCCCTGCCTCCATCCTGAAAGTAGCCATTTCTGCAAGAATCCCTGCTTCCTTTTAGCAGACAGTGGTATTTAGAAAAGAACCAGGCACTGGGTATATTCATTGCTACTAGGCTGTTGTTGCTCCCAGGCCCTATGAGTAGACAACGCTAGGAAATATGAGCACATTGTACCTTATTCACTCTTTCATGCGCATACCTCTATTTGTTCTTATGTTTGTCTATAAACATTCAAAAACCAGAAGTTCACACAGATACATCCAATTGCAATCCAATACCAGAGGGTTCATTCTAGTTTCCTCCCTTTCCAATAGTTAGGAACCTGGCCTCCATTATCTTCAATATATTTTATGCACTTGATCAAAGACCCCCGTTTCCCCCATGATTGTCCCATCCCCCATGCAGATACCTTTTGACTCTGGGTAGAGACTGGTCTCCCTCCCACCTACCCCAACTGCATGGATGCCTACACTTTGATCAATCTCATTTAATTGCTTTTGTGCTAAATAGTTCAGCAAAGAAAAAGAAGAGGAAGAATGAGAGTCAATTCTTTAAGATTTGTAAATCTAGTATACCATGACAATAATGTACAAAGAAATTGTGTTCTTTCTAAACTGCTTAATGAAGTAGCAGACATTAACTGATAAATTAGCAATAATAAATGTTTAAATTTAAGGAAAAACAAGCTATTGTTAAAACCAGAACTTTAATTCCCTATAAAAATCTAATCACATTATCTTTTTATCGTTTCCCACTTTATTCTATCAACACTTCCGCAGCGTTTTACAAGGTACCTGAAGTATAGTAAGAACTTATGAGTTTTTCTGAATGAATAATAGCAGGTACTAAAATAGTGAGTTAATAACATTAAATAAGGTAAATACTAAAAGTATCGCTCACCTGTTACTAGACAAGTCAAAAACATAGATATTTCCTTGATGGTCCCCAGCAATTAAGCAATCACCTGAGCGATCAAAAGCCACATTCAGAAATCGCAAAACTTTGGGAAGGTAATCAGAAGTAGTGTGAACGATGTTCACTATAATTCTGTAAAAAATAAAAATAAAAATAAAAAACACATTAAATTCTGTCGGACATTACTTATTCTTACAGGAAATACGGCTTTTATAGTAAAGTTCATTAATTCTGAAGTTTTCTGCCTACCCACTCTTCCCTCTCCCACTCCTGCTGCTCCCCTCTCTCTCCTAGAAGAAATGCTACAATGATTTCTGGAAAGAGTTCAGAAAGTTATTGAGTATCAAAGCAGCTACTGTTCATTTATTCATGAAATACCTGAACACTCACTATGTGTCCGATACTGAACAAGCTAGGAACTAAGAGTAATTGACATCATGGATTTTGGCCGATGAAACTTTCAGTGTAATGGTAAAGACAGACATTAAAAAAATGTACATATATACAAACAGATTTATAAATTGTGATAGACAACAACAGATTATGATGAGAATGTATTTCTCATTGAGTAGTAAATTGTTACATTAAGCAATAGATACATGCTAAACACAATGATGTGATTAATGAGAAGTTCTGCATTTTATATAAATCACAAGCTATCATAGGTAAGGAAAATTTCAATTCAATATCCTAATTTTAAGATATCTTAATGAGATTTTGTTTTTGTGATCATGTTCCAAAGTGAAAGTGTACACAAGTTTATTTTCAGCTATATCTGTCTAAAGTTACTATGTTTTGTTTTGAGAAGATCATGTACCATACATACATATATCTGCTGAAAAGAAAGCTGTTACAAACTTGCAGCACAAAATAACTCCTTAAAATAATTTATGTGTGTACATTCCAGTCATGCAGGCTAGAAAGAATAACCCCATTCTTTATTGCAACAATAGTTTCAAATCGTAAAATTTTTTATCTTAATTAGCTTTTTGTGAATTTTTTAATTTGAATATTAGAAACATCTATCTTCCTCAACTATCACTTCACTAAACAATACCAATTTTAATTAACTGTATTAAAATTTTTCTTTATCTAAACAAGGCTTTTCAGACTCATTGGGTAAAATGGCAAAATTCTTATATGTAATGCTCGTTTTTATCTAGTCCCTGACAAAGATTCTTTGCTTAACCAAACCTCAGTCAGGTTCCCGAACCTTCTCCGAGGCCCCACCTGTGCACTTCCTTGTAAAGTCTAATTTAAACAAGAAACCTGCACAGCCAGTTTAATCAGAAGCCCCTACTCTCAATACCTGATTATATTGGATATGTGATTGTATTGCTCATCCTCCATTTCCTATGTACTGTCTTATCACCCTGGCATGTCTTCTGCAAGAATCCTGTTAGGTTGGTTTAGCCAGGACGCTCTTACCCCCAGATGTTTCCTTTTAATAATGATCCATCAATGACCCCCAATCTGCTCCTTAGCTATAAATTCTTACTTGACCAGGTTGTATTGCGAATTAAGCCCTGTTCTATAGTGAGGTCCCCTTTCCCCTATTGCAGGGGTCTCCAAACTACGGCCCACGGGCTGAGGCCCTCTCATCCAGCCCATGGAGACCAAGACCTTTTCATCTGAATAAAATAATATTAAATAAATAATTAAAAGCAACATCAATGTTTTGATTCTTTTTTATTTGGACCTCGAGTGTGTAGTCAGCCCCCCAAACTGCTGTTTGGTAGTTAATGCGGCCCGCAGGCTGAAAAGTTTGGAGACCCCTGCCCTATTGCAATAGTTCTGAGTAAAATCTCTTAATCACTGCCCAGCTCTGGTTTTGCTGACATTCCCAAAGGTGAGAGGAGAGGAATAAATGCATTGGCATGACAAGTAATAATATAAAAATGTTCCCAGGCAATTAAACTCAGACTAACTGATTTTTTCCTACAGTCTTTTTGGGGTAACATTTATTATAAGTTCAGATTACAAAATTATATGATCATTATTAAGAATATGGTTATATGATCATTGTTGAAAATATGGAAAATACAGAAAAACACTAACCCATAAATAAAATTGATTATAACCCTATTACCTAGATATAATCACAATCAATAGCAATATTCTGCCCTTCTGATTTTTCATATAAAGCACATGTATTTATTTTAGAATTGCCCTTCAATAGCTCATACAGGTCACCTGACAAGAGTTCCTCAGTCCTTAAACATAATACAAACGAATATTTAATGAACACCAAGATTCATGAGAGTCCTACAACAACCCTGACCGGCATTGCATGATTATCTTCACTTACTTAGGGATCAATATGCCCAAGGTCAGAGTTAGTAAATGGATATTTATTTCAACTGAAGTCCATCTGACTCCATAGTTAGTGTTCCTTGCTCTTTCAACATCCATCATGATGAGTTTTAACAAACAAAAAGAAAGCTATTTTTGTAGTGAAAAAAGTAAATAAGGATATTTGTACATTATCTTGTTTCTTGATTTTTGGAATCTTGCATGCATAGCTTGAGATTATATATATATATATATATATATATATATATATATATACATTTTTTTTTTTTTTTAAGATTTTATTGTTTTTGACAGAGAGAGACAGAGACAGAAAGAAGGGGGAGGGCCCAGAACAGTCTCCATAGTTGCACATCATTGGTTTTTCCACATAGTTTCATTCCACAGGTGGGAGTGGGGCTGCACAGGGCAGGAACTGGGCCGGGGTCTTCACCCTGGTGAGAACTGAGCTGGGGGCACTCCCCAGTTCAGCATATGGGCCCACACGGGCCGGGGCCGGGATTCGATCCTTGGTCCCCGGAGCTGCAAAGTGAGCGCTTAATACACTGAGCCATCCTGGCTTCCCCCATAGCTTGATATTTTATAATGCAAGAAAGAGAATTATTGTGGGTTGGCCATAACATTTAGAATATTTACACAACACCAAAAGTCAGGTGGTATCAACATAAACTCCAAATTTGAAAAGAAAAACCTCTACTAAAGTCCCAACTCTAGATAAATATTTTATTCAATGGTGCTTATGGGACCACTTTTAGGGGACTGACAACAACCAGTAACCAAATAAGCTGTTTGTACAATGACTAGCACCATGCTCGAGGCATGCATAGCTGGCACTTGAAGTCTGCTGATTTGCTGAGGAGCAACCAAAGATCAATAGAAAAATCCTAGAACAAGAAACACACTGAAACATGAACTCAGGTGATGCAGCAAAATTAATGAAATCCTAGAAAATGAGAAGCAATAAAATGTGCACCACTTGGGAACAAAGGCTTTCATTAAATTCACACAGGAGGCTGAGCTTCAAACAGGACAGACATCTGAGAACAGAATGAAAAAAAAGGCTGGGGAGGGAGGATTTCCAGGTCGGTGAAAACACTTTGAATGATACTCTAACGGTGGACATAGTATCATTATATATTTGTCCAAACCCACAGAATGAACACCAAGAATGAATCCTAACGTAAGCTGTGGATATAGGGTAATAATGATGTGTCCATGTAGGCTGTGCAACAACTGTACCCTTCGGGAGTGGGATCATGAAAATGAGGAAGCTATGTATATACGGGGGTAGGGGGTACAGGGAAAATCTCTGTACCTTCAGCTCAACTATGCTGTAAGCCTAAAACTGTCCTAAGAAAGAAAAAAAAAAAATAGTCTACGGAGACAAAGCGGCGGCAGCAGCAGCGCTGGCCTAGCCACCTGCACTGTAGAACGTAAATCCTGCCTGCCCTGCCCCATACACACTAGTATGTAAACTCCCGAGAACCAGAAGTTTGTTCTGCTCCACTACTGTCCCCCATCGCTTAGAAGCGTGGCACATCCTAGGTGCTTCACAAATAGCTGATGAATGCATGCTTGCCTGAATACATAATACGATTTAAGGATGGATAAATTACAGCAATGGAAGGAATGGAAAGGTACTGTTCTCCTTCCCCCTCATCCATTCCTCCTCTTCAGTTCTTTTCCAGCTGCAAAAGCTAACCAATATTTACTGAGCATCTACTACACGCCAGGGATGCTATAGGGGTAGGTTAATGAAGGGGAAGAGTGCTGGTACTAGCAAGTAGCTCAAATTCTTATTTCTGAGGACCACCTACCTCCTGCTCCACCCCCATCCTGGCCAGATCCCTGCCCCATCCCCACCTCCTCGACTGGGAAGGGGTCTCTGAGGATCGTGGCGTCGTTTTCTGAGTTAAGCAAACCCAGGGACCTGAGGCAGATCAGAACCAGAGTCCGAACCTCCACCCGGCCCGCTGCACCCGCTCCTGCGATCGTCTCCAACAGCCCCCCAAGCGTCTCTCTCCGGCCTCCACCCCTTTTCCACAGCCCGCGCTCTCCCGCCGCGGCCTTTACCCGTCCCGAGTGGCTGGGGACGGCTTGCGATGCCATATCTTGCCGCTCTCCTTGTGGCCCAAGTCTGTGCTCTGCATGTCGAAGCCCACTCGCCGCCGCCGCCCGCCGGGGGACAACCGTTCCGGTGACTTCCCGGTAGATCGCAAGAACCCGGCCCGGGAAATTTGAGCGCCAGTCGCGATCGCTAGGATCCCCCAGGGCCCGTACCAACTGCAAGCACGGCACCCACGTTTGTATTTACAACCAATCGGAAGGTGGTTTCCTCCCAAACTCCGCCCAGGCAACCCCTCCCGCTTTGGACAAGGAAATCGGTCAACGACTTCTTAGGCTCCGCCCCTCCACATGGGGCGGTCCCCGGGACCCAGAGCCTTCTGGGAATTGTAGTTTTCTGCCGGAGAACGTGGATGTGAGGAATGTGTTTGGGAATTCTGCATTCTGGGGCCCTCGCGGGGTTTTAGGCTCTCATTGGAGGCAGTGAAAGTAGCTGTGGTCCCTTCATTTTGTTTTACATTGCGTGCAGGGATTAAGGGGTTATAGAGACAACTAATAGAGAAGAAGCAGGGACCCAAAAACATTGAGAATTGAAGTTTCTTTTATAGAACGCCCTTCTTGACCTTTTCACCATGGTAATGATTATCTTCAATTCGGTAATCTAACAAGAGACTCCAGTATTATGGTGTCCTGTACAGCAGTCACAGAACAGAAACCAGTTACATTGACGTCAGAGAGGTAGGGTTGTTTTTTGTTGTTTTATGTAAAAATTTACTTAACACTTCTATAGTGCTTACTAGGGATCAAGCACTCTCTTAAGAGCTTTTAAAAATATCAACTCATTTAATCCTCATAGCAAAACTACAACATTGGTAGTACTGTTATTTCTATTTTTAGAGCTCTAGTAAGGAGTGTATTGGTTTCCTGAGGATAAAGTAGTAAGTTACCACAATTTAGTGGCTAAAACGACAGAAATTTATTCTTTCACAGTTATGAAGGCCAGAGTCTGAAATCAAGATTTTGGCAGGTTGCTCCCTCCAGAAGCTCTAGGGGAAATTCCATTCCCTTCCTCTTCCAGCTTCTGATGGTCGCTGGCTTCCTTAATTTGTGACCACATCACGCTGATCTGCCTCCATCTTCACATTGTCTACTTTTCCCCTTCCGTCTCAATTGTCCTTTGCTTTTTCTGTCATTGGATTTAGAGCCCACCTGGATAATCCAGAATGATCTCAGTTCAAGATCCTTAACTTAATCATACCTGCGAAGACCCTCTTTCCAAATGAAGTTACGGTATTTTTCCGGGTATAAGATGCCCCCATATATAAGACAACCTCCACCTTTCTAGCCCAACATTAAGACATCAATACATGGTATAAGACCACCTCTAATTTTTTGGTCTAACAATTTTAGACAAAAGTATCATAAGTGGAAAAATATGATACATTCATAGGTTCTGGGATTAGGACATGGATATATATTTTGGGAGCCCACCGTTCAAGCCATTATAGGTGTAGGTACTTCTATTATCCCCATTTAGCAGACAAGGAAATTATGTTAGTAGGAGAGCCCGGATTGACCGTTAGTCTTTTCATACCTGGTTCCCATGTTTTTCTATAACCAAAAAAAAAAAAATGACTTTTTACAAAGTTATATAGCCATGATAGTTGAAAAGCTTTAACTCTGTATCAGAAAAACAAAACTCTCACAAAAATTTATCCGTGCAGATTTTCTAACTTTTTGTATTGTTACCAAGAGGTGGCTCTGAGAGACCAGAGAACTTTTAATAACCTTTTGCAGGGGAGACAACCATATTCCTCATTCTTAACCAGATTTGAAATGGTAATAAACTGTGTGTATGAATGTTTGCCTTATTATTTAGGAAACTTAGGGTGCTAAGCTCATGGGTACCTAACTTGAGACACAGGTTATTTCCCACTTTTTTTTATTCCACACAGGTAACCAAACATTTTTATCAGTAGCAGAGACAAATCTGCTGAATGATCTGGTTTAACCTGACTGCAGCTGACCTTATATGGGCTGTCACAGCCCATGGACCTTCTATTCAATTTCATATACATGGTAAGGAAGTTTCCACATTACAGGTCTTCTGGACTCTCACTTTGCTCTTACTTTTGGATTTAGTTGAGCCACATCTGAAGGTCACGCCTGCAACTGAAGAGATGTGCTTCCGTGGCTGCCAAACTTCTACTCCTTATAATCTCCTTGTAAACCAAGCTGGTAGACGGCTTGCTAGTTCCTTCTTAAATCATTGCTTAGTCAATAACTGATGCATCCTGTACATATATATTTTTTTCTCAGTTTTACTGAGGTGTAATTGACACTTAAACTGAACACATCTGAAGTGTTATAATTTTGAGTTTTGACATAAATATACCCCTGTGAAGCCATCACCATAATCAAGAAAGTGAATGTATTCATCACCTTAAAAAATTTCCTCCTGTATTTTTGCAATCTTTTTTTTTTTTTTTTTTAATCTCCATCCCAACTTGCTCACAGGCAACCACTGATCTGCTCTGTATCTCTTAGATTAGTTAATATTTTCTAGAAATTTATATAAGTGGGTCTTCTTTAATTTGGTCTGGCTTCTTTCACTCAGTATAGCTATTTTGAGAGTCAGCTATGTTATTGGATGTATCAGTATTTCATGTTTTTATTGCTGGGTTGTATTCCCTGGTATTGATACAGAATAATTAATTTATCCTTACCTGTTGATGAACATTTGGATTGCTTCTAGTTTCGGGCTATTAAAAGAAAACTGTTATGTACATTCCTGTATGAGTCTTTGTATGAACACATGTTTTAATTTCTCTCAGGTAAATTCTTAAAAATGGACCAGCTGGACCATGTGGTAGCTGTAGGTTTAATTTTTTAAGAAACTGTCAAACGTTTTCAAAGTACTTGAGCCATTTTACATTCCCACCAACAGGGTGAGAGAGTTCCAGGTACTCCACATCTGTGATGAGTCTTTGTAATTATAGCCCATCTAGGAATGTTGTGGTACCTCATGGTGATTTTTATTTCCATTTCTGGAATGACCAATGTTGCTCAGCATCTTCTCCTGTGATGATCTGCCATATGTACGAGGCTGTCTGGAAAGTATCCAGCCATGTAACCACCCTTGTTATATTGACAATGGCTGGATTTTTTCCAGACAGTATATATATACACACACATGTACACACACACACACACACATACATACACATACATATATGTGTATGTATGTGTGTGTATATATATGTGTGTGTGTGTGTGTATATATATATATATTATAATTTCCTTATTGTGGGCACTTGGTTTTTAAAAATTATTTGCAAATTTTATGTCAGAGAAATTAATATCCAAGTGTGCTATTATAGGCACTAGTATAAGCCAGCTCAGGAAGCTTCAACTGAGAAACTGAAACCTTCGAAATTATGCTCTGCAGATAGTGGTTTAGTCCAAAAGCCTACTTGGGAAGAGGGCTGTGGAGTCAGAGGATGCTGGGAATATCTCCCATGGGACTGAATAATTAGCCTTGATCACAGGCTCCTAATAACAGATGTGGGCTGAGAAGACAGGCCATCAATCAAGAATGACAAGATGCCGGTAAACCATGAGTAAATGCCTCTAATCGCTGACAGGGAGGAAGGCAAGCTGGTTGAGCTAAGTGTTTAATGTTCATTAAAGTATTCTAGGGCAGCATGGCATCCTTCCTCCAATGTCCACTCTGAGCAGTATGTGGAGAGAGGCCACAGAGCTGAGGAAGACCAGCAGAAAACCAGCACCAAATCGACCCCATTCTCTGCCAAACTTCACATCTCCATGGGCTCATTGATATCTATGTGGCCTTACCCGGCAGTAAAAACCATCTTTCCTAAGTATTTTTGTAAGGATAATCTTTAAGAGCAGTTTTATGTTCACAGAAAATTTAAGAAGGTACAGAGATTTCCCATCCACCTCCTGTCCCCCAATATGCACAGCCTCCCCCATTACCAACATTCCTCTCCAGAGTGGTACTTCTATAACAACTGATGACCCTACGGTGACACATTATAACCACCCAAAGTCCACAGTTTACATTAGGGTCCACTTTTGGTATTGTACATTATGTGGGTTTGGACAAACGTATAATGACATGTATCCATCATTATAGTATCATACAGGGTATATTCACTGCTTTAAAAATCCTGTCCTCTGCTTATTCATCCCGCCCTTCCCCTCCCTTTCCCAGGTATTTTTGTTGTTTTCATTATATACCGTAGATGACTTTGAAAAATACTGCAAGCAACTTTCCATGTGAGGAAAGATAAAGATAAGATAGTGTGTACACAATGGGTTGTCTGTTTCACCTATAAGCCTTACAAGAGTGCGCCTTTGTTAGTGACATAGTGCCCTAGAAACTGGTTCCATCTGCTTAACACTTCAGGGAATCTATGTAAGGAAGTAGGTGTGAACATGTAGGGGGTGGGGTAGGTGATGGAACCATCAGTGACTGGGCACCTATGCCAGGTATGTGTTACTGCTTTTCACTTTATTATTACAGTTTGTTCTTTCTTTCTCTTATTTGTAGTCCTTTAAAACTTCTATTTGAACTTTGTATTAAATGAAAACCTCTAACTCATGAGTACTATGAACATAAGAGTTCCAATTTCAAATATTCTGCCTTGTTCTCCCATACTGTGCTTATTAGATTGTGTACCCTGACTAATGGCTTCGAAAATATGGACAGTATACATAAAGACATGGGACTCTGAATGACTGAGGCCATTGGTTCTACTGCTTACTATTAATAGTACGAAAATCTTGGGCTAAGTATTTAACCTCTCTGTGCCTTGCTTTCTTCATTTGTAAAATGAGGATAATAATAGTATAGACCTTGTACACTTGTGAACAGTTTAGAATAGTGTCTGACACACAGAAGTCCTCCATGACTGCTAGCTATTATTATTGCTGTTATTTAAGCCCTTCTAAGGAGAGTACCAGTGATGTGCTGATAAATTTAACCACTGGCTTTCTGAACAAAAAAGGCCAATTTGACAATGAGGTATCACCTCAAGCTTGTTAGAATGGCCATTATCAAAAATGCAAGAGATAATAAATGCTGGTATGTGAATGGATGGTTGATGGAATTGTAAATTGGTGTAGCCACTATGGAAAATAGTATGAATATTCCTCAAAAATTAAAAATAGTATTACCTTATGATCCAGCAATTCCACTTCTGGGAATATATCCAAAGGAAATGAAAACACTAACTTGAAAAGATATCTGTACCCCCATGATCACCACAGCATTATTTACAAAGACATAGAAACCACCTAAATGCCCATCAATGGAGGACTGGATAAGGCCGTTGTGATATACATATGTAATGGAATATTATTCAGCCATAAAAAAGGAAATTTTACCATTTGCAACAACATGGATGGGATCTTGAAGACATTATGCTAAGTGAAATAAGTCAGATAGAGAAAGAAAAATACTGTATGGTTTTATTTATATGTGGAATCTTAACAAACAAACAAAAACAAAACACCGAACTCATAGAAAAAGACCAGATTTGTGGTTACCAGAGATGGGGGTGGGGGTGGTGGGGGGAAGGAGGAATTGGAGGCAGGTGGTCAAAAAGGGCAAACTCCAGTTAGAAGTTTAAGTCCTAGGGATGTACTGTACAACACGGTGACTATAGCTAACACTGCTGTATGATTTATTGGAAAATTGTTAAGAGAGTAAAAACTAAGAATTCTTATCACTGGGAAAAATTTTCTATTGTATCTATATCAGATGATGGATGTTAACAAAACCTACAGTGGTGATCATTTCACAATATAAACCATCTTTTATATGCTGTACACCTTTTACATGCTGTAAACTTATACAATGATGTGTGTCAATTATTTCTCAGTAAAACTGGTAAAAATGATCTGAAAAATTGGCAAAAAAAGAGACCTGGTTTGTAGCATTTGGTCATTTCAGTGGTGTAAATACTTATACTAGGGCCAATTTCAAGCAACCAATGTGATGTCATTGAATGCAACTCTGACAGCCCCAGTACCTCCGGTGTTCAGAACTCTGCTTGGCATTTAATTAAGCCCTCAACAAACATTTATCGAATGAATGAACAAATAAGGAACTGTGCTTTTTTTTTTTCCTCCTTCCCCTTTAAGCATCCTCCAAGTGGCCCTATCTCAATGCGTTAACTGGAGGGAGTTCAGCCTCGCCATTGGCTGGAGTATTACTGTTGCTCCTGACAACCACTGTTTCCCACCAGTCGTGTCGTCACACCGCCTTGGCCCCGCCCTCATCGCTCCGCCCACACCGAGCCGAGCAAAGGCTCATTGGTAAAAACGGTGCTTGCCTTTAAAGCGGCGGGACTTCTGGTCAACGTCGTTCGCGGCCGCCGGAAGGGGAAGTTTCGTCTCCGAACGCTCCCTCGCTCGTCCGAATTCGGTGGCGCCACGTCCGCCGGTCTCCGCCTTCTGCACCTCGACTTGGGCAGCTTCCGCCTCGACACCTGCCACTCGTGGAGCCGGCCGCGTCGTGAGAGGCCCGAGACTGGGAGTCCGGCGACGGTGCGCATCCTGGCCACCTAAGAGGCGACGATGTCGGACATCGGGGACTGGTTCAGGAGCATCCCAAGCATTACGCGCTATTGGTTCGCCGCCACCGTCGCGGTGCCCTTGGTCGGCAAACTCGGGCTCATCAGCCCGGCCTACTTCTTCCTATGGCCCGAAGCCTTTCTCTACCGCTTCCAGGTACTGACCGGCGACTGGGGGGAGTGGAGACTGCAGGTCCTGGGACCCCTGCGGTGTCGCGTGGGGACTCGCGGTGCCTCATGGGATTTGTAGTACGACGGCCCCAGCGTTTTAGGGCGGGGTCCTATGATCCGGGGGCGGCGTGGTGGCAGAAGGGCTAGCTGGGGGGGGTGGAGACCCGGGCTTGGCCCAGTGCGGAGGGACTGATCTCGTCCTGCTATTCAGATCGTGCTCTCAGTGGGGCAGGAAGTCCTGTGACAGTTGTCAGTCTATTGGTCACTAGTGATCAGCAGCCTGGGTTTACTTGGAGTAGGTGCCCTCTGACCTTTCTCTGCCATGTAGGTGGTAAGTGGCTGTTGACTTACCCCAAATCCAGCTTTTATGTTAATGGGATTTTATTTTATTTTTTCCCCGTTGGAGTGATTTGAGGTCAGAGGTACAAAGAGTGCGTTTGTGTGCATATCCCCTAGGGCCTGACTTAGTATCTGGACTGTTGTGGTTGAATGTAGGAAGGAATGAGTAAAGTGTTAATTGCTCCAGAAATGGAAGGCCTTGTTATTTTTTAAGCATGAAGGAAAGTCCAGAATAGCATGCCTGGCAAGATAATATCAGTTTCCTGGAGGTTGCTTTTATTCACTGGATTCTGATTTAAATCTTTAATCAGAGGCAGGTCAGATACTAAGAGCTGACATTAAGTTCAACACATAACTTGGCCTGTGGATAGTACTCTTCTCTTCCTCTTTACTGGCTATTTGTTTAGTCTCCTTTGCTGGTTCTTCATCTTCTTGACCTTTAGATGTTGTGATGTGCCCTGGGATCAGTCACTTACCAGACCTCTTCTCTACACTCTTCCCAGCTGTAGGGGATCTCCTTTAGCTTCATAGCTTTAAGTACTTTCTGTAATCTGAAGAGTCTTAAATACAAATATACTGGTATGTATTTTTAGTTCAGATATGTCTACTGGTTTCCAGCCATCTACTTGAAATTACCACTTGGGTAATTGGTAGACATCTCAAACTTGTCTCATACTGAATACCCTTTGCTCCTTTGCCCTAGAAGTAAATAGAAACTCCATTATTACAGGAGCTCAAGCTAATAACAGACATCCCTGACTTCTCTTTCTTTTTCTCACATCCCACAATATGTCAGCAAATTCTGTTCACTGGAGACATGTATCCTGAATACTGTCCCTTTTCATTTTCCATTGCAAGCCATTATCATTCCAGCCTGTTCCTTTCAGTCTTCTCTAGACAGCTGGAGTGATCCTTTCAAAACATAAATCAAGTCTCCTGTTAATCGTCTGCCCAGAACCTTCCAATGTCTTCTCAACTCCTTGAGTAAAATCCAATTCCTTTCAGTGATCTGCAGGAAAAGTTCCCTGCTTCCTCTCTGACCTTATCTACTCTCCATCTTGCACTTTAAGCCCCACAGTGGAATCCTTGCTGTTCCTCCAACAGCTAACTTGATCTTTCCTCGGGGCTGTTTCCTCAATTTCTCTGCTTGAGGGAAATAACCATAGCTTACCTCCTTACTGCCAAGGCCTTATCTGATTGCCCTACATAAAGTAGTACCCCTCCTTTACGTCATCTCCCTTACCCTTAGTAATTTTTGCTATATATCACTCCTTGGTATTAATCCATTTCACTTCAGAGAATCAGGCTCCGGAAGAGCCAGATCTTTGTCTTGCTGACCACTATCTTTGTTTCCTAAAATAGTGCCTGGCACATAGCAGGTACTTGTATATTGGTTGAATGCATGGAAGTAATTGGGCAGTTGCTGGTGCTGGGCAGTGGAGGCACAGTAGTGAATAAGACAGAAAAGGTTGCAGCTTCCATGAAGAAAATAAGAGCGGGGCATGTGATAGAGAGTGACTTAAGGGGTGTATCCTTTGATAGAGTGATCTAGAAAAGCTTCAGGGAAGAAACCCCGAATTAAAATCTGAATGTTGAGGAGCCATCTTCGGGAAGATCTGGCTCTGGGGACAATCTTCCAGGAAGAACAGTAAGCTCAGAAGCAGGCTCTAGAAACACAATGAACACCAGATAGTGAGCGCGTAGAGTCAGCTGTGGGGATGAGGACTGGAGATGAGGAGAGAGTTGAGTGCAGTAAAGGGAGGCTGGAAAAATAGGCTGGAGCAAGGCGTGTAGGGGCCTTGTGGTTTGGACTTTATTTCATAGACACCAGGAAGGCATGGAGCCTTTGGACAAAGGACTGATAAGGTTGCCTTGACTAATCTGTGGAAATGACTGGGATGTGGGAGAGGGAAGAATGAAGTTAGAAGAGATGGTGTTTTAGATCAAGATGGCTGTGGAAAGTGAAGGGGTTCGGTTTGGGATTTGGAGTAGATAAGAAAGCAGCTGAATGGGGATGCTGGGATAGCTCAGCAGGTTGAGCGCTTGCCTTGCAACCACGAGGTCCCAGGATTGAGTTCCAGCCCTGGCCCAGGGATGGTGGTGAGGGTTCTTGTCTCTCTCGGAGGCTGCCGGTTTGGTTCCAGCCCCTGAGGTTCCACATCCACTTGTATGGAATGAAATTATGTCGAAAACTGATGATGCTATGGAGACTGCTCTGGGCCCTCCTCCTTCACTCTGTCTCTCTGTCAAAAACAATAAAATGTATCTTAAAAAAAAAAAAAAAAAAAAAA
>PVKE010010730.1:0-41839 GCA_004027555.1 Craseonycteris thonglongyai | reverse complement strand
GGGGTGATGGGGGGGAGGGCTGCTAAGTGATAAACACATTCCAGAGATGGTAAGCAAGTCAGGAGATAGCGGGTAAGAACAGGGAGAAACTGATTCCCATGATACACACTTGGCTGACAAGAGAGGAATCCTTTGTGAGGAGCAGACATGCCTAGAAAGGAGCTCTGATGGTACGAAGCCGGCCCAGGATGGCTTTGAATGCAGCCCAACACCGATTTGCAAACGTCCTTAAAACATCATGAGATTTTTTGGCGATCTTTCTTTCAGCTTATCAGCTAGTATATTTTAGGTGTAGCCCAAGACAATTCTTCTTCTAGTGTGACCCAGGGAAGCCAAAATGTGGGACAGCCCTTTTCTAAGTCTTCTCCGTAAGCTAACTTAATTGAACCCCACGCACACCTATAAGAAATAGACACATCATTCTCTACTTGTTACAGCGGAAAGAACAGACATAGCAGGGTCAGTGACTTGTCCGGGTAGGCAGGGCAACCAGACTCAGTGGGAGCCCTCTACGTGCATTAGTGTCTTTATCATCCCCAACACGCTTGGAGTATCATGATTATTCCCTTTTTATAAGAACAAGGGCCACGAGGTGTGAAGTTACATCAATTTTCCCAAACCACCCAGCCCACAAATGCCAGAGCTGATATTTGAAGCTACCATTTTTAAATATATTTTTATTTATTTATTTTTGACAGAGAGAGAGAGAGAGAGAGATACAGAGACAGAGACAGAGAGAGAACTGAACGGGGGGAGCTCCCAGTTCAGCATATGGGTCTGCACGGGCTGGGGCCGGGATTCGATCCCCAGTCCCCAGCGCTACAAAGTTAGCGCTTAACCCACTGAGCCATCCTGGCTTCCCCAAAGAAGCTACCATTTTTAATCCAGGTCACAGAGAGGGGATGTAGTGTAAGTGCCTGACAATTATTGTTTTGGTTGTAATGTTAGTGCCTGACAGTTACCTTTTTGATCACCCTGGGATCCATTGCAAAGGTAGCCATCTCCGATAAACATATTGCCAGCTAAGCAACTAGATAAAGAACCAACTCTGAAGTTCCCCGTTTAGAAAGCCCTGGGTGATCTAGACAACTGACCACTTGCTTTTGCTTTCCCAGCAGTTTAATGTTTCAAATTCACTAATGAGAGGGTGAACTCATAAAACCCAAGACACCCTACCTCAACCCCAATAAAGGCGGAGTCCCACCTTAAAACCACCACAGAACAAAATAACGAGGGATCTAGCATCAAGGTCAAGAGCAAAAGCTTGGGGATCAGCTTGAATCTGGGTTTCGATCTCTGCTTATTAGCTGTGGGACAGCAAGTGAATTACCTCACTGCTCTGACCTTTTATTTCCTAATCTGCAAAAGAGATAAAAATACCAACCTGCGAGGGTTGCCAATGGATTAAGTAAGAGCAAGTGTGTGAAGCACTTGGTACAGTGCCTGCCACGTGGTGGGTGAGTGACCAGGGGTAGCTATTGTGACTCTGGTAGAATTGGACGGTATGAGTTCATCAGCGCCTGCTCCTGATGTCCCTTGTCTCTGGCAACTCAAGCCAAGTGGCTGGACTGTCCTTGAGTGATTGTAGGAAGGAGAAGTAATAGTTCTCAAGCCTTTTTCCTCACTCCTCCCTCCCCCAGCCTCCCAGCCTCAGTTCTTTGACTATTTCTTGTAAGTCTCCTGGTGCCAAACCCAAGTTCATGTGCTTTGGAAGGCCTCAACTCAACATGTCAGAGTTTGGAGTAAGAAAAGGTGTGTCAGTCAAGAAAGCGTCAACCTGGAAGATGGGACACCGAAGGGTGTCTCAAGTTCACCTGACTCCCTAGACTAGGTTAAAGGCTTTATAGGGTTGGGGAAACAGGTATGTGGAAGCGCTGGTGGGTGAGTTGTAAGTGGAGGACCTTGGAACTTGGCCCTTTATGGTCAAGGGCCGTCAACACCTGATCTTCCTGGACAGCAGACCTGTAGCTTCTGAAAGGGTTTCTGCATTCAAGTTCTGGCTCTGTCGGGGTCTTTTGGTTCTGTGTGTGGGGTGGAGGAGGGGTACAAGGGAGGGAAACTTTGGTTCTGGTGCAGCTAGAGGTCAAGGTTCTCTCCTCTGCACATGCTTCAGCTGCATGGGTGTTGTCTCTGAAAAACAACTCAGTAGCTCCTTAAACAGGATGGGACTATTTTGAGCTGGGTCTGCATTCACACCGAGTGTCAACTTTTGTGGGACATTCTTCATGGACCCCCTTGCATTGTGCTAGTGCCTCTTCATGATTGCATCATGCCCTGAGCATATCTTCATCATTACCTTACCGGGCTCTGTAATTGTTGATTTATACGAGAAGTTTGAGGCAAGGACTGTGATTTGTCTTTACATCTCTATTCTTGGTAGTTTGGCTAGATCAGCCCAAGCACTCAAAAATGTTTCTGTCAATGAATGAAGGAATGATGGCCTCACCATTTCTATCCAAGAGATACTTTCTGAAACAACCCAATGTCTACCCTTGTTTCTATGCTTTTAGAACCTTACAGTTGCTTTTTCTGTTAGTGGGTCCCAGTCCTTTAATTTGAGAACTAATCCAGTGTATCTGCATTTTATAAAATCCATCTTCAGAGATCTATTTCTGACTTTGGAGATCGGCTATCCAACCACCCTCTGGGTCTTACACTCGGAACGATTTTCAGCATCTCTAGGCAGCTTCTGAATGCAATGTCCCGGGAAGCCCATTCGCACACTTGGCATAAGAAACATTGTGTTTCTTCATACAACTGGCTCAGTGAACAAGGATGAGAAATTGAGTTATTTATTTGATGACTCAGGCCTTGATTACTAAATTGGAATTTGCTTCTGTACCTTGTGGGCACGGAGAAAATAAATCTAATAGATGGAATAAGACTGCTGTGTGTCTCTGTGCTTCAGCCGGGAGCATTGTGCATGAAATAATTAAGTTCCCAGGAGAAGAAAACTGCCCATGAAATAAAAAATACAGACTTATCTTCCATAGCAAGTGGCTAGATTCGGGGTCCACGAAACAGCTGTTTCGTGTTTAACAGCTATATTTTTCTGATCTAGGAACATCACACGTGTTCATACCCCATTGGGTATGACAGCCCTGGGATTATTTTGTGGTACGCATCTATCACTCAATATCATTGCAATGTGTGTTTTGCTTTTGTGAACACCAGGTAGTAGGGGGTTTGTGAAATGCCCTAACATGTTGGAAGGTAAATGAGTTCCTATCATTGGGGAGGGTGCTGTCAGAAACAATATATGCTCTGGGAATTTTCTTGATAGATAACAAACCCTGTCATTTCTATCAAAGGAGCATCTGAAGTGTGTGGGGAAGGGGACAGCCCACTTTCTCTCCTGTTCATCTGTCTGAGATGTACCCCTGCCTTCCCCCTTAAGACATGCCCAGCAACTCCAAAGGCATTAGCGTGTATGCAATGGTATTTGATCAGTAGATACTAACTATCAATAATCGGGTGGTCAAGCTTCTGTTTGTGAGATTATTTAGTAAGGAAGGACTGTGGAAACCTCAAAGCCATTACACCAATACCTCTCATACTCAAATCTTAGGGCCGTTCAGAAAAGATTGCCTAACTGTCTTACATTTAGTTTGGGCATCTTAGCTCTCGTTAACAACCTTTCCTTAATTGCCCAGGCTCTCCCCTTTAAAAAGATGGCTTACAACACTGCACACGAATCAGTGCATGCCATGAGCTATTGCTTCCTTGCACCTGCTTTTCTTGAACATTTATTTATCGAGCATCTACTGTGAGGCAAGCAAGGTACGAAGACTCTACTTTTCTACATTGTAAACAAATGAAGAAAAAAGATTACTTTCCTTCCTGGGGGGTAACATGTTACCTCTTCCTTGTTCTGCTGGCCCTGTCCCTTGTCACTCTCTCATGTCACTCAGTGAAGGGAACAGACGTGTCAGCATAAGTGGCCTCTTCCTTGTCCAGGCCCATAGAAATCCCGCAGAGAAAAGGGGACAGATCAATGCTGTCTCTTGAGATAGCTTCCCAGATGCAAAGCATAGGCTTCGCTGTGTCACCCACAACAAATAACCCCATGTGGATGTCACAGACTGTCAACCAGCCCTTCTAGCGGAGATCCTGTTGTAGCCTTGTCACATCGGGGCTTTGAGAGAGACAGTGATGTATTCCTCATTTTCTGTCAGGTGAGCTGGGAAAGATCCATTTTCCTCTTTTTAAACTTCTACCCTAAAAACAAAAGCAACCATAAACACCAGCCCAAAACCCAATGGACAGATAGCCCAGGAGCATACCCTTCGCTTTTGTACCAAACAAAGCGCTGTGCCTCCCCAGTTCAACTCAATTGCTTGAAAAATCCCTTTTAGACTCTTTCTAGAATTTTTCTTTTCAAGCTACAAAAGTCACTTATGCTATGTTGACTATTGCCACAAATTAAATATAACACAAAGAATTTGTGTTCAATAGTTTATCCTTCCACATATACTTCTTAAATTTCTTGTCAATATGCCCATATATGCACCATCTTACACACATTTACATTTTCTTCAAAGAAAATTTCTTTTTGAGCCACAGACTTTATCCAAAAGAAACAGTGCTGCAATAAAGATTTATAAATTTTTATTTAATTTAAACAAGAGCAGAGGACGTATAGAAACAAAAAATATGTTAAACACGTACTATGTCCAAAAAAATCTCTTTACTCTCATTATTCATTAAATTCTTGCAATCACCCTATAGAGTAGATTCTATTGATCTCCATTTACAAATAAATATACAGAGAGAAGTAAGAAACCTACCTAAAATTACTAGCTAGCAAAAGATAGAGCTAGGATTTGACACCTGATCTTTCCAACTTTATTCTTTTTTGTTTTTCTTTATTTTTACTTCAAGTTCATTCTGTCAAGTCCAGAAAAAAATAATGTCTTGGTATTATCTTCTTGGAGTGGCTGTTAACTAAAGGCAATTGTCACACCAATTGCTGTGTGTGGAGTCGGGGAGGAGGAGGGAGAGCTTTAGGGTGGGGAGAATTACAGGTACTGAGTGGATGAAACTCAGGTGCATTAAACACAACCCCACACAATGATCGCCCAGTCCAAACGAGAATAGCGTCCCTTCAAGAAACGTTACACCTCAGGTTTATGATTGTGAGAAAAAGATCGAAATGTACGTGATTACGCTGTAAAGCCAACGAAATGCTAAATACAGAAACTGTTTTAACCCTCTCAATGCTACCTTTTGCCAGCGGTACTAGCGAGAAATGCGAAGGGTAATTTAATAAAATGTATCACCTTAGGGAAAAAAATGTTATGAAGTTATTGTTTTAGAGATCCATATGTGTGTTTTATTTTTAGTTTTATATGAAGTGAACTAGTTAATAATAATACTATTCTTTTACATCATCTGAAAAAGAAATGTAGTTATTTCAGTCATACATCATACAAGAAAAAATATAAGTTATAGCGCTTTTAGCTATGGTCTGCATATGAGCCAATATATCGGCCCATCGCACTAAAAGGGTTAAGTACTTTTTTCATCTCTAGCCGATAAATAAGGACACTAAAAATTGTAAGGTTTAAGGAATTCATTCAAGGTCAAACAGCCCCTGAGTGGCAGATTTAAACCCACCTCATCCCAGTCTAGGTTACTGGTCACTACTGCCACAGTGGCAGTTTGTATGGGAACCTTCCCAGACTCCTGAAGACTGTTCCCGAGGAAGGAGTTCTGATGGCTCTTTACTCGGCCTTTGTCTGTTCTTGCTAGCACTGCTGGCAGGGTTACCCAGAGAGGCTATACGTGTATGCAGAGACCTCTTCGTACTCGAACTGGTGAGGGTGAGGAAGAACCTGCTGGCTCCTCCTCCGTGGGCCATGCTCCCTGCTTCCTGGGGCCTGAATGGTGCTGCTGCGCCCCTTCCCAGCGCCCCTATGCTGCTCCACATTCATGCAGCCAGCTGCCAGTGTGCAGGGAGAACAGGAGCCAGATGGTACACGGACTTCACACTCCGAGCGCGGAGCAGACTGGACCGAAGACTGCAGCAACATGCTGGGGTCCAAAACCCTGCCACTCTCAGACTAAGCAGCCTGGAATCCTCCACCGCTGTGAAGACGACCTTCCCCAGGGCGTCCTTCCAGCCCCCACACTCCTTGAAGCTCCCTGCCCGGGAGGAGGAGGGTCTCAGAGCTGCAATACTTGGAGCGTGGTGCAGAGGAGATCCGATGGGTAGGCGAGCCAATGGGTAGGCGATCCAATGGATAGGCAAACCAATGGGTAGGCGAGCCAATGGGTAGGCGAGCCAATGGGTAGGCGATCCAATGGGTAGACAATCCAATGGGTAGGAGATCCAATGCGTAGGCAATCCAATGGGTAGGAGATCCAATGCGTAGGCAATCCAATGGGTAGGAGATCCAATGCGTAGGCAATCCAATGGGTAGGAGATCCAATGGGTAGGCAAGCCGATGGGTAGGCAAGCCAATGGGTAGGATGCCTGGGAGTGTGGAACAAGTGCCATAGGGATAGATGGCAGGCGAGACCAGCTCTGTGGGGGTTGGAGGGGGGAGGAGGGGGCTGCATGTTGCTCAGATGCTGAGGGACAGAAGGTCGATGTTGGCCCCAGCGTGAGAGGGCTTGGGCAAGGTGAACGGTGTGCCCTTTAGAGATGCCAATGGTCAGCTGGTAATGAAGAGGCAGAGAAGGCAGCTCAGAGCCTCAGACAGCCCTCCAGCCTGGCCCTGAGAGAGACGCTGGTCCTCCGTGAGCTTTGGTGACCTTGAGCCTCTGTAGACTTCTATCTTCTCTGGGGACACAGCACCACACAGCTGCCCCCAGCCCTCCCTGTCACATGGTCTCCATCCTGTGTCAGGAGCAAAGAGCAGGGAGCCGCCAATCCACACACATTTGTCACTCCGCTTCCCTAAAACTCTGCCGCATTCTGTGGGGTGAAGAAGAGAAGCCCCCGATCTCCCCTTTTGTTATTTCCTGAACCGCGGGTTAGAAGCATACAGCTTTGGTTCTTTAGTGGAGAACTTTCTAAAAGGCGCCGCCTGGTTCTCTGAGTGACGAGAGCAGGCTAACAGTTTTCACCACGATGCAGCACATTGCCAGAACCACTGGCCACCGAGCTGTAGGATACAGAGAGGTGCTGTGGAAAGTGTTGCTGAGGAAGCACTCGTGTCAGAGAAATACTGTGGAACGTGACTTCTTGAAGAGAAGGAACAGGAAAAGGGTTCCGGGGTCCTTCTCTTTGGCATTCAGTCACCTCTCTGCTGAGCTTGAAGGCTGTACTCTCCACTGTCCAAGAATATCTGTTGGGTTAGTCTGTGAGCCCTCAACGTCCAGGAATTCACGTTGGATTAGCCTTCCAACCCAACAGGCTGACAGGCCTCATCTCTGTCATTCCTACTATGGCCTTGACCCAGACACCTGCTCAGCTGTGCATCTGATGACCTGGCAGCTAACTATCTCCCACACCCTCCTCTGTTTTCATTGTTCCCAGGCTGACTGAGGTCCTCGTTAGCTCTTGCCTAGGCCTCGCTAACTGCCTCCTCATTAATCTGTTTTGCAGCTCATTTCTTCTCATCCACTGTGGCCAGAGAAATCTTCTTAAAGCACAGCCCTTGGCTGTGTCACTTCCCTGCTTGGGTGCCGTAAAGGCCCCGCCAGGCCCTCCGGCATAGCAAACAATGTCACTGGCCTGATCTGGCCTCACGGCTCCAGCACTCCTGTCCTTTTCATTCCTGCTGGGTCTTGGCGAGCGGGCTTGGCTTATGCTTTACCTAGAACGCTCTTCCAACAACTACAAACTTCTCCGCCACCTTCCTCATCTGCTGGGGTCATCAAACATGATCTCCCCACAGGAACCCCTCCCTGAACTCCAACAGCTGGACATGAGCACTGTCCTTTGGAACTTACATGTACTTTATCTTGTGGCATTTATTGTTGTGTGCTTTTATTTACTTTTTGGCTGTTGTAGTCATTCATGCATTCATTCACTCATTTAACAAAGTAGCAAATGCCTTGATAATTTTAAAAAATGCTTGGGGATGCCAGGATGGCTCAGCGGTTGAGCGCTTGCGGCGAGATCGCGAGATCTGAGTTCAATTCCCAGCTCCGGCCTATGCAACCCCATATACTGAACTGCTGCACAGCTGGTACCTGCTAGGATGGGGGCAAAGGTTCTCGATTCCCATGCGGGAGGCCCCCAGTTCTGTTCTTGCCCTGCTCGGCCTCACATCCACCTGTGTGGAATGAAACTATGTCACAACTAATGATGTACAACTATGGAGACTGCTCTGGGCCCTCCACCTTCTCTCTCTCTCACCTTCTCTCAAACAATAAAATGAATCTTTAAAAAAAATAGTAACATAAATCCAAACAGAATATAGAGAAAAAAACTTAAATTTAGATTTAGTTTGCTACACACATGCAACAACTGCAATAATTTTGATTTGTGCCTGTTAATTCCACCCAAGGATAGCATAGCATAAATTACATGAATGTCTCATAGACAATTCTCACTACTGTTTGTAAGCTTTCTGTGTTGCACCATCTATATATAATGGTATTGTTTGAAGTATTGAAATATGTAAAGCTTATAGTTCACTTCATAGAATGCTTCTGAGCCACTCTGTTTTTTTAAATTTGAACATTTACAGAAAGGCAGAAGAATTCCCCCAAAAGCAATTGCAATATGAAGGGCTTCAGTTGGCACATTCACCCCAATTAATCAACTTTCATTGAGATCCTAACATATACACACAATAAGCAGTAACTAGCCTATGAGAAATGGTACGTGTCAATAAAGACATTGCAATTAAGTTGATTATATGGTTCTGGATGACAAAAGTGCTACAGAGACTAGAGTGTCGCTGTGACCTGACATACCAGAAAATTATTTATGAGAGAATAAATTTAAGGAGGGGTAGAATTTGGGGAACATGAAATGATGTCACTTAAGGAAAGGGTAAAGGGTGAGCATAAACAATGTCGACCCAAAGAATGGTGAATGTAATGGCCCAGTGGTGTCACCATTTGACTTCGTACTAAAAATGTCAGTTATATTCACCACAATACATTTTCTTTCTAAAATACCTTATTCATTCATAGCCTTGGAAGGACAACCAAAGTACAAATGGACAACCCACCTGCTACCCAGCCAGTGCTGATGGGTCACCAAAGCTGAGCCAGTTCGATTTCTATTGGCTCTGAGAAACTGAGAGCGAATGCCCACCCCCATCAGTCAGGATGGGGTTGGAAGGTGGTGGATTTAGAGCCTGGAGATTCGGAATGAACAGGATTAAGCAGATGTTAGGGACGGAAGTGACGTACCTGGTGCATGGAGCATATCATGGCCTAATAGCTCCAGTTCCGGCAAAGTCCCAGGGTTGTCCCTGGGCTTGATTTCCTTCATCTAAGTCAGTTCCAGTGGTGGCATTTTTCCCTTGCACTAAGTAATCCCTGAGACAATGCTTTATTCTGGGTGCATTTTAGTAGACATTATTTTTTTTATTGTTAAATTTTTTATTGTTTATTGGGGTGACAGTGGTTGGTAACAATTACATGGTTTTCCAGGTGTACAATTCTACATCACATCATCTATGCATTACATTATGTGCTCACCACCCAGCATCAGCTCTCTCTCCATCACCATATATCTGGTGCCCAGTCCCACCTCTCCCCCCCCACACTCGTTCTTTCACCCACCTTCCCCTTTACCCTCAGGTAACCACCAAACTATTGACTGTGTGTTATTTTTCATTGACCTCACTCATTATTTTTAATCTCCACGATTTTTTCTGTTGTCACTGCTTTTATGTATAGATCTTTCTTTTTTATTACCCTTTTCTGTTTTGTTTTGCTTTTTTTTCTTCTTCTTCCTTTTCTCTTTCCTACCTGGTAGCTTATTAGTACTTTTCAGTATTATCACTGTAAGATTTAGTCATTTAACAAAGCAGAGGCTACTTGCGTAGTGGTCAATGAGTTGACCAATCCTATTATACTATCAGAAATTGTATTATCCTTGGCCCTTGGTTATTTTCATCATTGCCTAAAGTTTGAGTATTTTTTTTACTTACTTAAGATTGAGAATTATTCCAAAGTGCTAAAATTACTAGGCATTCATTAATGATTCTTATATAGAGAACAGCTTTCATTGCTTAGTATTCAATAAAATTTAATTCTCCAAATCCAAATAATGTGGGTAGAAAGGATGATTTCTTCCTGACTTAAACTAAGTAGCATAGAATGAGCTTAATGCCCAGTCTAAAGCTATGTTTAAATCACCAGGCAAATCCATTTCTATCATGGCCATCATGCTCGAGAAGAAGATGGGAAACAGAGACCAATTAGAAATCACAGGAACCCATTCTGGATAAAAATAAATGCAGTTGAAAGACTTGTTTGGCTTCTAACATACTCATTAAGTCATCTCCTCCTTCACTCAGTAAGTACATATTGAGTTTCCCTTATGCACTAGATAATGAGCTTATATGCTAATGAATACAGAGATAAAATAAACAAATAGATGTATTATGTGTCAGGTGGTAATAATGGATGCTATAAAAATATTAAGTCGGGTCATGGATAGAGTATTGGGATATAATGCAGGGATGTTTTTCATACAGTAGCCAGGACAACCTCCCTGATTTGCTGGCTTTAACAGATCTGAATAAGTAAGGGAGGAATCCATGATAGTCACTGGGGTACGGTCTGGGTTATCCATAAATATTTGTTGATCGCATGAAGAATTCATGGCCTCCTGAACACTATTCATAAGTTGCTCTTTTATTCTCTCTTTCCTTCCCCCAACCCTAGCCTGTGGGTGCGAGTGGCAACTTAAATGGACCAGAAAACATCTCCGGAAAGATCTGCAGTGTGCCTAAGGAGGCAGCCAGACATAGAGATGGATGAACTCGGGAGCTTTCTGAGCAGGGGGGAGACAACACCTAGTGTTTATGGGACCATGCAGCTCCCATGTGCCCTGAACCTAGGAATCTAGAGAGGTGTCATGCAGTCCTCAACTCCAGACTTTTCACCAGCATTTATCAAAGTCATGGTCCCTCCCAAGTAGGGATGATGAAATGGAGCCAAAATCCATCCTGAGCTCTCCAACATAACTCTCCTTCCTAAGTGAAAAGATGCATTTCTTCTGTGTGAATGACAATTGCTTTTTTTTTTTTTTTTCAAATACACCTTGTATATACTCATTGCTTGAAGCAACTCCTACAAGTCTTGAGATCTGAGAAGTCATAGACTCACAGAAGTCAGACTACCTACCCAAGTACTGCTAATGCAACAGGGGCAGCTGTGGCGAAGCAGAAGGAGGCTTCTTTATCTCAGAGGACCGGAGTCTAAATGCCAGGTTTTCACATAGCAACTTGCTGACCTTGGGCTGGTTTTGAATCTCTCTGATCGATGCTCTTTTCATTGTCATCTATAAAGGGGAAGCATGAATGCCCATTTCTGTCATTCAGCCCTCACTGTCAGGTTCCTCCTCACTGCCACGTGCCGTGCCCCACTCTGGGGTACACGAGTGGACGTGCACCCTTCGTTCCCCCTCTCATGGAGTGCAGTGGTTCAATGGGGAAGACGAATGCTGTACGAATATTGCAAACGTGCTGATGGTTGAAGCTCGTGGCAGGAACAGGAAACAGGAAGTCCTAACTGAGCCTGGAGAGTTGGTGGAGCCCCCATGAGGAAATGCTGCTTGAGCTGAGACATGAGGACAAGTAGGTGATTACTAGATAGTGGGGTGTTGCTTAGATCCCAGGCCTAGGGAAGAGCACGTGTGAAAACTCAGGGAAGAGGTAAGAATGGCACATGTATTTATAACATAGAGATGTGGGGACATTATAAGAAAAAATGCAATCAACAGAGCTTTATAAACTGTCTCTGACATTTGCCAAGAATCATGGAGACCTCTCCAGAGCCATAAAAGCAACCCTAGAGAGACCCCGTTTGTTTAAATGGACCAACTTTTGCGGAAGGCTTGTGAGGTTCATTGCTGAGGTAGAGTAGCAATCGAAACACATCGGAAGCAATCACAATCACCATGAGAATGAAACTCTGGTCCTCACCTATCTGATATTTTGGCCTGTAGGGTGCACCATGGAAGGCATGAGTCACCATATCAGCTTTCTTCATATACAAATGACATTTTTCTTTCTGTCATTCACTGACCAGTGTTCTAGGCTAGACACCATGTTCTAGCCCATCTCATCAGGGACAAGGCCCTCTCTGCTCAGACACACCTTCAACGCTGGGGGGTGATCTGTGTCTCCCATCTTTGCAAATATTAGACCCCGAGCCTAGCCTCACAGCCCTTTCTCTGTCCTTCTCTGGGTCTTGTGGATTACTATTGACTCCTGAGCATGCATCTTGACAGGGGCAGAAACGAGCTCACCTTTGCTTAGATCCAGGCTATAATTATAAGACATACTTTCTGAAAATTACAGAAGGGGTACTTACCTTTTTCGGATTCTGTGATCTCTAAGAAAAGATGGCAGGTATCTATAACAGGAGTTGGAAACTGTTTTTCTCTTTCGTAAAGGTCCAGATAGTATTTTAGGTTTTTCCAATCACATCTGGTCACCATCACATATTATTTGTTCATGTTTTACAACTTAAAAAAATATAAAAACATCTCTTAGCCCAGTAGTGCAGAAACTGGCCACAGTCTGAGTTTGGCCGATGGGCTGCAATTTGTCATCCCCTAATCTAGAGGAAGCCTGGATCACAGCCAGGTAGCCTGGGTTGATCATGAGCTGTGTCTTTAGTGTTAATCATTGTCAAATAGACGCTATATGCCCAAGAGTCCATATATTTTTTGGTTAACATAGGATAATAAGATCCTTTTGGAAACTTTTTCTTATATACTACCTGTAAGCTAGTAAGTTGGCCTGCCACAGTTTCATGAATGATAGTAGAATTCCAAGACTCCTGGGTCAGACAAAGGACAATTTATTAATCACTGCAAACAGAAGTAGCCACAATATGTGCATTTTTGTGCTGGTCCCTCAAGTACCATTTTCCACAGGGTGACACAAATGACACAAATAGGACCAGCTGATGTCTACGTGAGTAGTGGGTTGCATTAGAGGACAGGGATGTTTATGGAACTGAATTCTTTTAAACAGGGCAATTAACAAACGTGCTTTCCATTCCAGAGGGAGACACTATCTCTATTGTGCCAGACTCTAGGCAAATCTGCTCTTTGTTCTAAAAGAAGATAGCATTTCTATCTTCCAAGACAGTCTACAAACATCCTTGAAAACACAGTTCAGGAAAAAAGGGCAAGTTCTGCCTTATTCATAAGGCATGGAGAAATACAAGAGACCCATGGAAGATTGTCTTTCAATAGACAACTAGTATGTATTCATACTAATGTGACAGTCCATCAATTTTTGAGAAATTAAACATTAAATAAGCCATTTCTGGTATGGAAGTGATCTTTTCCTATGTCCCCTATTTATTCACCATCTAAGGACAGAGCTAAGACCCAATTTTAAGATGATCTACTTCTGTAATAACAAAACACCTTGCTATAGGGATTTTGACTGTCAGAGCAAAGGAAGAGAATTATAAAAAAAAGAAAAGAAAAGGAAGAATGACTCATTTTGGGAGATTTCCAGGGTAGTTGGAATTTGAAGTGGAATCAGAAATATTCCCTAAATAAGAGAAAGTAAATGATCAGTACCTTCAATAGACAGCCTAGTTTTTCTTCCATGGTACCCCCAACGGTGTATAATTTGGTAGGATTAAAACAAGAAATCAGTGAGAAAGGCTTGAATGTGGTTCATGATTGATGGGAGACACCATAGGGGGCCACCTGGCATGAGTACAGGTAGATGAATGGGAGCCAGGAGTGATGATGGGGTCGGGACCAGAAGTGAAGTATTGCTAATTGGCGGGGCAAAGATAGTTAGCGAATCACAGTGGCCCAGAGGGTCAGCCAGATAAGTCTGTGTTAGCGATTCTCTAGGACAGATAAATTTCTCTCTTGTTGTTTTTTTTTGAACGGTGTTGCTAAGTGTATTTGAAAGATGTTGCCTAGTGTAAGACAGCTTTATATCAACTTAGCCCTGGAAATTCATGTTTCAGTGGAAGCTTTGATAGTCAAATACAGACGGATTGCCCACGGTCTCATTTCTATTTCCATGATGCTCGCTCCTCGTTTTTTTGAGTCATCTTCTTCATGATTGAGTCAGGACTTCAAAGACCCTAAACCTCAAAACCCTCATTCATGAACGCAGCCTATAAACAAACAATAGAGCAATTTTATTCTTAAAGGTCAAGGGCAAACTCATATCTGTACTACCACAATGGTGATTAATGAATCAGAATAAAGATGATTTCTTCAAGTTGAATGCAATGTCTGTATTCTTAAACTTACAATAAATAGTAAGTATAAAAGAAAATGTAAGTAGACTGCTCTTTATTTGAAAATGTGGTTTACCCTTCTCTCCCCTCACGTCAGGGATGAAATTGTGTGATTGAACAATCCAAAGTTGAGAGGCAGTATTTTGTGGTGTTTCGAGTGTAGATTCTCAAACCAGGCTTCCTTGCTTCGTATCCTGGTTTCAGAACATATACCTTGGAGATTGAGTTAACTACCTGGTCTTTGGGAAATAATTGAAAAGATGATTGAAGGCCATGATTGTAGAGTGTCTGTGTATGTGTAGTGGTCACTGAATATATTAGAAAATTTAATTCCATGTATCAAGAGCCACACTATTATGTTAAATAGAAATACGATGGTTAGAGATCAACTATCCCCTAAATCAGGCATCCTCAAACTTTTTAAACAGGGGGCCAGTTCACTGTCCCTCAGCATGTCCACACATGTGCACTGCGGGCCCGAGATGAGTCGGCTGCTAAGCAGGACAGGCAGCGTTGGCAAAAACACCCCGTGGGCCGGATAAATGTTTTCGGCAGACCGCATGTGGCCCGCGGGCCGTAGTTTGTGGACCCCTGCAAATGGTTAGAGATCAACTGTCCCCTACATCTCAGTTGGTAGAGACTCTAGATAATGGCACCTTCCAAAAGGAAGTAGCACTACCTCTGACAGGGAATGAGATGGGGGCAGACCATCTCATTGCAACGAGGTAGGTACTGGGCTGGTTTGAGTCTGGATTCTAGACTTCTAAGGCTCTTTCAACTGCTGGTTCCCCCTATACTTGGGACGGAGCACTCCAGGTTCCCAACTGAGAGCCAATATATATTGTTTTTCTACTAAGCACTGCTTTTCAACTGTTTTCAGCTGGGCTTTTTAGCCTCTTGTCTTGAATCGCTTAAACGCCTTGGTCTTTGTAGCTGACAAATAAATAATACCAATAGCCCTGGCCATTGGCCCTCCCTTTATTGATTTTCTTGGGGGAGAGGCTCAGTTTGGGGTAGGAAAAAGAACTGACCGGGGACTCATCCTGAGGGTAACTGTGCCTATTGTCTTGCCTTGTTTCTCATTTCAGTGTGGCTGGTAAAACAATCTGTGATGGTGACAATGTTCTAGGTCCGTGTTGTCCAGTCAGTAGCCACTAGTCTCATATGGCTACTGAGTACTTCAAATGTGGTTAGGGCAGCTAAGGAAGTGAATTTCCAATTTTGTTTCGTTCTGATTCATTTAAATGCAGCAAATGACCATCCCAACAGACACTGCAGATCCTCACTGTGGCTTGAGGTACAGTGGTTGACATTTCCATCCAATTGGAAAGCATGTTATAGAAAATGCGTAGATACCTGAAGAGTTAACTCTAACTTGTCAAGGTCATGTCTATGTGTTAACTTTTCTTGCCTTAGAAAGGGCTGTAACAAGGCAGCAGCATCCTTAACAAAGCCAAGAAACCCCACGGCCCATGACAAGAAGTTAGAGACAGACAGAAATAGTGAAGAAAATACATGGTCCTCATTTTCAGGGCCTTCCTTCTCTTTTCTACCTGCCTTTGACATCTTCTGAAGGGGTCTTAGAAATCAACATCCAGTGTATTAGAAACTCGTTGCTATTATTGCTGTTTTAGCAGAACTTCCTGTCACACTAAGGCTTCATGAAACTCTAATACGTTGAACTGATAAAAACCCGAGGCGCCAGTCTTATAATCAGTACTGATTTTCCTGTTACCCCTTCGGGACACTGCAGGACAATTGGAAAACTGTGATTCTAACAGACTGCTTTGACTCTATGCAAGGGTAAACTGAAGTTCGGACCAATGACGTGCTGGTTGGAAGGCCCTTGACCGCTAGAACAACCAACACGAGCCTAAACGCTTCTCCCCATTTCCTGCTCAATGTTCTCCATGACGTTCTTTCTGCATGAAGCTTTTCTGACTTCCTTAGTCTTTTGAACAAAGGCCTCCAAGAATAGGAGTGGCCTGTGCCCTAGAACCCAGCAGGTGACCTAAGCCCTGTCTGTGCTTGCTCACTAGTGTCTACTGTGCCTTTCTTTTGTTTCCTTATCCATGATGTGAGTAAAAGCAGCTGCTACGCCATCCATTCCTATTACAGTTACGGTGCTGCACGGAGCAGAATGTAAATAAGCCTGCAGTCCAGATCCTTTTGCATGATGGTTCTTGTAAGTCACTGAAAGTTCATGAATGCCCAGCAGTATCCACTGCCTTGGGCAAATACAACCTATAGAAAATAGTTCCTCCCTTTAGGAAGCTTAGGGCTCAGTTGGAGAAATAAGAAAGCACAGAGGGGTAACTACAATGGTGTTGTCTTGGAGATCACTTGTGTCAGGACTACTTGAAGAGTTTACTGAAAACCCAGATTCCTGGACTCATACACAGAGATGCAGATTAAGAAAGACCCAGCATCACCGGTCATGCTAAATTCCTCACTTGAATTTGCGCACGTGTAGTTTTGAAAACTGGAGAACATGTCAGCAATCATCATGTTAGCCTTCAATATTTGGGTTGATTGGCACTATTAGCAAACATTGACGACTCTAAGAAGAGGATGCTGGTTGAGTGAGTAGAGGGATTAATGGGGAGGAGAGCAAGAGACCCACCCAGTGGGAGCTGCCATTCTTCCCACAGAACATTGGTGTCACTGGGCCCTGAGGTGGAGTGCCCCCTGCCCTGGTGGATGACTCTAGAGGTGCTTTTGCATCCCCACTGGCTTGCACTCCAGCTAAGCTGGTCCGCAGCTTGGGGACATGAGTTGCAGGATGAGGCTGCACTGTGAGACCCCCCCATGTGGAGGAGAGTCAAAGAAAGAATCAATGTGTTGGAGGATGGCTCATCTGTAGCTACATTAGGTGTCTATTGCTGCATAACAAAATATCCGAACACTTCGCCCCTTAAACAACAAACATATTACTTCACACAGTTTCTGAGGACAAGAATCAGGGAGCAGCCTAGCTAGGTAAGGTCTCTGATGAGTTTGTGCTCAAGACATTGGCCTTGACCACAGGCATCTTAGTCTTGATGAGGCTTAAAGGATCTGCTCTCATGCTCACTTGCATGACTGGGGACAAGAGATTTTAGTTTCTTATTGATGGTGGATTGGTGGCCTCAGTCCTCACCATGTGGGCCAGTCCATAGGACAGATCATGACATGGCATCTTCTTTTCCCAAGCAAGTGATCCAAGAGACACCCAATGGAAGCCACAATGACTTTTATCATCTAATTTTAGAAGTGGTATATACCATCACTTCTGCCATATTCTGTTGGTCACAGTGACCAGCCCTGGTCAGGGGAGATTACGCAAAGCTGTGAGTACCAGGAGATGGGAACTAATGGGCAGCCAACATGGACGGGCTACTAGAGGAGTCTTCTGGGGAAAATGACTCTGAACATAGCTTCAGACTATTTTTCTTAAGATTTACTTTATTGTTTTGGTGTTTTATTGTTTTTGAGAGAAGGTGCATGTGTGTGTGTGTGTGTGTGTGTGTGTGTGTGTGTGTGTGTGAGAGAGAGAGAGAGAGAGAGAGAGAGAGAGAGAGAGAGAAGGGGGAGGGCCCAGAGCAGTCTCCATAGTTGTACATCATCAGTTATGACATAGTTTCATTCCACGCAGGTGGATGTGGGCCATGTGGGGTGGGAACTGAACCTGGGGCCTCCTGTATGGAAGGTGAGAAGCTTTGCTGTCATCCTGGCAGTTACCAGCTGTGCTGCAGTTCAGCATTTGTGTTTGCTTGGGCCAGGGCCGGGATTCGATCTCGGGACCTCAAAATTGCTAGACAATTGCTCAACCTGCTGAGCTATCCCCTCATCCCCAGACTTTTCAATCTCTAACAAATGATCCCTTCTCAGCCACGCACAGGTAAAAACCCCCAACATCTATTCTCATACAAGCTGCTCTTTCTAGCCGTCTGTTTTTTCCCAAGCCTATGCCCACGAACATGCTCTGTACCCATTACTGTCCTATGCAACCAATGGGAAGTTATTTTGAGGAAGGCAGATTTCCTCTTACAGGGATTCCCTACCTCCCTCAGGTGAAAACCAATGGAAAACACCTTCTGGTGTATTCCTACAAGGAGTTGTGAATAACTGACTTGCAGGTGTGTCTTGGTTTATTGGATGGTGCAAATTGTTTCTAATTGTTTCCAAAACAGCTGCCCCGGAGTTGTAATTTGCCTGAGTTCCTTATTTATTAAACAAGTTAGGCAATTAATTAATTAATTTTTGCATGCTGGAGTTTGAACCTTCATACAACTTTGTCAAAAATAATTTTTTAATATAATTTTAACTTTAACATGTTGGTGCCTTTCCCGTGTGTGTGTGTGTGTGTGTGTGTGTGTGTGTGTGTGTGTGTGTGTGTGTTTGGATCATTAAAGCATAAACTACTGACATGAAGTTGACTTCACTGTGTACATATAAACTTGAATGCTGTGTATGGATGATTGGTTTTACCTCAGTTTCATGATTTTACACTTTCTTCATCACCACTTGACACGCATTCATTCAATAAGCTTTCATTGATGGCTTACTCTAGTCTAGAATCGCTCCAGGCAATGAGGGAACAGAGCCTGGAACGAGAGCCACATTCCTGCTCGTTGACTTTCTCTTCAGAGAGAGAGGGAATAAATAATTAAGTAAACAACATAATCTCAGGTCCTGATCATTGTCTCTAACAAAATGAGGCAGGTTACCATGATAGATGGGCTGGGCTGGGCATTTCTTGAGATCGGATTCTTTCGAACCAGGAAGGCCTCTCTGAAACTGTGAGATTTGAGCTGAGACCTGAAAGATGAGCATCAGGGGAAGAAATGTATGGGCTGGGGAGAACAGAAAGTGACAGGACTCTGAAGCCACAGTAAATGTGCGGTGGCGGAGAACACAAGAGAAAACCAAGGTGGCTTTAGAACGTTGTGAGCACTGTAGAGGGGACACAAAAGAAGGCCCCGAAAGTAAGATAGGGACAGATTATGTGAGGTTTTGCAGGTTAGGCTAAGGAATGTTGTTATTCTAAGTGCAGTGAACTCCATTGGAGAGTTTTAGCTAATATTTAGTCCAAGCTGGAACATCGTTTGCACTCAGTAAATATTTGCTGAATAAATCAACAAGCCATGCATTGCTTAAGTTTTAGAAAATATGCATGACTTAACTGTTTTATAGACTAAAATAGACATTGTTCTAGTATACATCACAAGTTTACTACATTTCGCTTTCTTTCACATTTTTTCATTATTATCTGCCCCCAAATTTCTTGGTTAATAGAGAAATTCATAAACAAAATGTCTTCTTCTAAAGATGCCAGAAGACATACTGCATCGATTAGAAAAAATTAAAATGTAGGACCTTCCTGGGCTTTTCGGGAGGAAATCAGAGACAGCTCAGACTTGTTTTAGCCGATTCTCATTTTAATATTCTATTGTTTCATGTGTCATGTCTCACATGTCTCTTCTCACAGTTCTGTGTGTCAGATGCGCAGTTTGCAAAAGTATTACACACTGCTTTCCGTGAGTCACTGATGGAAACATTGTCACAAGTGTACGAGTAAAAACATATTATATAGTAAACTGTGTCTAAGTGGAAAAACTGGAGAACCTTACTGCATCCAGAAATACTTCTCTTTGCCAAAATGGTAGAGGTTTGATGATCTTGAAAAACACCTTGTGGGCTATTACTGCCATAATGCTCAGACTAGAAAGCACGTGTTCTGGTCTCCTAAATGGGTCCATCCTTGGGGGCAGAGCTGTCAGGGTTGGACTGGATCTGGATAACATGGAGGCCATCCTCTTGCTGCAATGTGAGGACCCTGAAGGTCTGGAACCATCCAATCCAGACTGTAATGCATATTACACTTCTTCTAAGCAGGCTGGACAAAGCCATATGACAGGCTGCTAGAGCCGTGGGTGGGTCAGAGGGACGACCCCTACCCACATTCTCAGCGGAGAACTGTGCCTCCTACTTCACCATGGGGGATCTTCTCCATTTGGCCCCTGGCCTCTAACTTACCCACCCTTTACCTTTCTCTGGCTTTCCCACTTGACTTATCCCTTAAAGGTTAGTATTTCTTTGGGTTTGGTCCAGGCTCTTTTCACTTCTCATTCTAGACACACCCCTGTGAGCTCTCATCCACTCCCATGGCTTCAGTGTCTCTGTGGGCAGATGATGACGAAGTCCATAGGTCCAGTCAGAACGCTCAAACTTGTGTTTGAGGACTCCCTCTAACTAATCCCCGACTCCCGTGAGCTTGAGCCCTGAACCTTGAACCATAGGCCTGTGTGAAGCTCGCCAGCTCTCTTCGTAGAGTTTCCCTTTATGCTATGCGATACTCATGCTCTAGTGCACTAACTCCAGCTCCCCAAGGCACTGTCTCTCTCTCCCTTGCCTCCAGGCCTTTGCATACCCTACGCCATCTGCCTGGAATACTCTTCCCTTTGCTCATCCCTTTACCTGAATAAGATGTATTTATTTCTTAATCTCTGCTGTAAAAATCACTTCACCCAGGAGTCTCATCTTCTGCTGAGTTTAGACTCAGTCAGGACCTCATTTTGCCCTGTCTATGCCCAACGTATCTTGTCCTTTCCCTATTAAATCGTAATTTAGTATTTACAATTACTTAATGATCCATCTTGTCTTCTAGGCTTTTAGCCACCATTGATTTCCCAATCTGTGGCAAATGGAATTTACTCAAGTTGAATACTAAATGATAATTAACAGAACAAGAGCTTTCCCATATGTATAATGATCACACTCTGAGTCAATTTGGGGGGCATATACTATGTAGCATGTTTGACACGTGGTCTGACACACCCAGTATATTTGAAGTAAATTTGTCCAGGCTGTTAAAAAATCTTTTTTTAAGCCAGAAGATTCCATTACGGGCATGGTGTGTGAGGAGGTTGGGGCAGGGAATCACAGAGGGGGCTCCCGAGGCTGCCCTCTCTCCGTCTCCTTCCATCCCTCTCTAGACAAGTTTATCTGGTCCTTACTTGTTTTCTACTACATTAACCAAATCTCAGAGCCAGAGATAGTTAAGAGGAAAGCAAATGCCAAAGGACCAAGGCAAGTAGTGAGCTGGGGCCTCTGTCACAGCTGCACACGTCCCTCACAGTTTCCTGTGTTCTCTTTGCCTCTTGAGCCAGACCTTCCCCCTCACAAACTCCCCTAACTCTGCCCATCTCTAAATTTGCATTGTCCCAGTTATATAACCACCACGCCTTTACCTCTAGACTTTCCCTGAGTGGCTCCATTCATGCCCATGACCAGAACCTCCACTGACAGGTTGCTGATGTCCAAATCTTTATCTCTAGTGGGCAACACTCATGGAAAAGCTAGGTCTCTGTGACCTAATAGAAAAATGACCAACTGACTTGCCTAATAGAAATTTCCAGTTGGGCATCCACAAGGCACCGTGATATGTCCCAAAACAAATGTATCATTTACCTTGTATATCTCCTTCCTCTTGTCTTTGTTCTACAATTTCCCAATAAAGTTGTAGAGTCGTGGTAGTGACAAAGGGACACATTTAGTTAATGTTAAGTGTAGCCAAATGCTTTTCCAAGAGCTTATACATATGTACTCATTTAACCCTTAAAACAATAGATACTATTACAACTCTGTTTTACAGATGGACAACTAAAACACCAAAAGGTAAACTTGACCCAAGTTTAAGTCACAAAAGGCAGCATTCAAACCAAGAGAGTTTGGGTCCAAAATCTGGACATGTAATCACTTTGCTATTTGCCTCTAGAGCACTTAGGTTCTAAATATTGATTTTTTCTTTCACTAATGAGCAAGATTCTTTGTTTGTTTAGGATTTATGTTTTATTGTTTGAGAGAAAGAGAGAGAAGTGGGGAGGGCCCAGAGCAGTCTCCAAAGTTGCACATCATTAGTTGTGACATGGTGTCATTTCACACAGGTGGATGTGGGGCCGTGCAGGATGGAACTGAACTGGGGGCCTCCCGCATGGGAGGTGAGAACCTTTGCTGCCATACCAGCAGTTATCACTTGTGACACAGTTCAGCACATGGGTTTGTACAGGTTTGGGCTTGGAATCAAACCTCAGATCTCATGATTGCAAGACAAGCACCCAACTGCTGAGCTATCCCAGCATTCTCTGAACAAAATTCTTAAGGATTGGCTTTCTTTTTTTTTGTTTTTGTTTTTGACAGAGAGAGAGAGAGAGAGAGAGAGAGAGAGAGAGAGATACGGAGACACAGAGAGAACTGAACTGGGGGAACTCCCCAGTTCAGCACATGGGTCCGCACGGGCCGGGTCTGGGATTCAACCCTGGGTCCCTGGCGCTGCAAAGTGAGCGCTTAACCCACTGAGCCATCCCAGCTTCCCCCGGATTGGCTTTCTAACTTAATAAATTTTGAAATTTCAGCACATGGCTTCATGCCTGGTACATAATAGTGTTTATTGATTAAAAAAGAAAGAAAGAAAGAAAATGAAGGTGTGCAGGAGAGATACCTCCCAGGTTAACCAGAAGTCCAATGAAATTCATTCTAGAAAGCTGTCCTCTCCTTCCTCACGTCTCCTCTCCTGACCCCTTGCATGATGGTGCTCGCAGGATCTTCAGAACCTCAGAAAGAAGTCTGTAAAGTACATCACAATGCGAGTGGGAGAGAAGAGCAGGAGAAAGGAGAAACCGGAAAGAGTAGCTCCTCGTTTTTATAGGAGGCATTTCCACTTCCCTAGGCTTTTGTACTTCCATTGCACTTTTAAAAATACAGTTGTTAATCTTAAGAAGAATAAAATATATCATGAGCAGAGTCCATAGACAACATGATACCAAAGAAATGGGTCTGTAAGCTTGTTAAAATAGGGTAAGGGAGGAGCAGGGCGGTGCAGGAGGGAGGGGCATCAAATACATGGTGATGGAAGAACTGACTCTGGGTGCTGAGCCCACAAGTTCATATACACATGATGTATTACAGAATTTTGCAGTTGAAACTTGTATAAGTTTACTAATCAATGTCACCCAAACACATTTAATAATATAAAATACAATAAAGAAAATAAAATAGAAATAAACTTTTAAAATATCAAAAAGATGTTATATGGCTCTATTATTAATATATGGTTATAACATAACTAACTCTATAATTTGATTTTCCCAGTAGAGGACTAAATAATAATAGGTAATTACTACTGAGCTACTATCAAATTCCAGGCCCTGTGCTAGGCAGTTTCTAAGCCTAGGGAGACTTGTCTGTTCTACTCTACAAGTAGGAAAACTGAGGCCAAGAGAATTGTCAAGAAACTTGCCTGGGATAACAGAACAAACACATGGGTGGTAGGGATTTAAACATACCTTGTGTGTCTATGGAGCTTCTGCCATTTACACCCAAAGGCTGTACAGTAGCTTCCCGTGAAAAATGAGCTTTTAAAAAATAAAACCTGAACAGTGATGAATTGGTGATAGGAGGTAATCGATTATTGGCAACATTTCCCCATTTTGTGAGGGATGGTGAAGAGAACTATTTCCATGCAGAGTTCATCCCACTCATTTTGCTCATCAGTATGCAACATAGAAAGTCAAGATGAGGAAAGACAACCACTAAAAAGAAAAAAGCAAAAGTTAAAGTAAAGCCTGTTCAATCAGCTGTGATTGCCATGAATTTCAATAAATATCCAATTAAATTCATTGGCAGGCAGCTCATGAATCTTGGTGAGAAATGGATCACTTGAAAGAACCTGGGACCTTTTGGAGCCTTGCTGAATGACGTCATCTTTCAATGTACTCATGCTCAATATTAATTTTAACTGGCTGACTTTACCCTGGTACTTTGGGAAATCTATGGGACTTGGTTTTATAGGTTGCCTTTCCTTTTAAGAGGCTGAAAAGTGTCAAAGCAGGGTTGATTAAAATTCACACTTATTGTGCATACACACTGGCAGAGTATGGCTCATTCCTCATGACTTGATACAAATGGATACTCTTATCTTGATCAAGGGTTGTTTCTGATTTAAGTTGGTGCTTTGTGATGATTTGTCTTAGCAGGGATCAGCCAATCTGCCAAAAGCCTCCCCAGTTCTGCCCAACTTTGATAGTAGAGGCCCTGCTCAGATCAAACATACCATTAGCCATTTTACTGAACATCTACTTTTGCATTTAGTTTAGCTGGGGCCAGGAAAACAGCAGCTCTTAATTATCATTTTAATAGCCATTTTTATCAACTTGTGTAGCTCCATATAGCAAAATGTTTCTCAAGCAACTGAGAAATATGTAATTAATGTTTTTTTCAATTACAGATGACATTCAATATTATATGAGTTACAGGTATACAGCATAGCCATTAGACATTTACATAACTTATGAAATGATCTCCTGATACGTCTAATATCCACCTAGCACCACACAGAGTTATTACAATACTGTTGACAATATTCCTTGGGCTGTACTTTATATCCCCGTGACTACTTTTTAACTTGCAATTTGTACTCCCTAATCCCTTCCCCTTTTTACTCACCCCCTCCACCTCCCTCCTGGCAATCATCAGTTGATTCTCTGTATCTCTGAGTTTGTTTCTGTTTTGTTTATTCATTTTTTTGTTTTGTTTTTTAGCTTCTACATATAAGTGAAATCATATGGCATTTTTCTTTCTAAATTTCATTTTTTAAAGATTTATTTTATTGTTTTGATACACAGAGGGAAAGAGAGACAGAGAGAAGGGGGAGGGCCCAGAACAGTCTCCATAGTTTTTTGTCATTAGTTTTTTTATATAGTTTCATTCCACAGGTGGACGCAGGTCTGCACAGGGCAGGAACTGGGCCAAGGCCTCCCGTGTGAGAAGCATGCCCTGGGCTGGAGCTGAACCAGGGGCCTCCACATGGGAAGCACTCCCCAGTTCAGTATATGGGTCTACACGTACCAGGTCCGGGACTTGATCTTCAGACCCCGGGGCTGCAAGGCGAGCGCTCAACCCACTGAGCCATCCCAGCATCCTCTCTAAATTTCTTAATTATAATCTATTACTGCCCCAGGACTCTATTTTTCTCCCTATTTTCTAAAACTGCATCAGAAGTCCAAGAAGAGTTGAGGGTGCATGTAGTCACATTAAAAATATAATAATAAAATAAAAAATAAAAGCATCCCAAAATAAGAAACTAAATGTAGCCTTCTTCGCATGACTGCCATTTCCCCATAGCTTAGCTGTGGGAAGGGGGGATGGCCACTTAAGACGCTAACATCAGGGCCAGCTGGCTGAATGCAATACGGGCATTCTCTATACCGCCTTTACAATTCTCCTATAAGTTTTCAGTTATCCCAAAGTAAAGAGTTTGGAAAACAATGGTTAGTGAAGTGGTATGAGTTGAAAGTTGAACTATTATGAGAGCCTTGGCTTGGGATGGGAGAGAAACTCAATCCTGAGTGAGAGGAAGGTGATGGGAGGGGATTGAAATTGTGCAAGTTTAGTGGTAGTAATAACACTAAGTATAATAGCAATCAATATTTTAATTCAAGTCTTTTTTTTAAGATTTATTTTTATTGTTTTTGACAGAGAGAGAGAGAGATACAGAGACAGAGGCAGAGAGAAGGGGAGGGCCCAGAACAGTCTCCATAGTTGCACATCATTGGTTTTTCCACATAGTTTCATTCCACAGGTGGGCATGGGGCTGCACAGGGCAGGAACTGGGCCGGGGTCTCACCCCGGTGAGAACTGAACTGGGGGCACTCCCCAGTTCAGCATATGGGTCTGCACAGGCCAGGATTTGATCCCCTGTCCCCGGGGCTGTAAAGTGAGTGCTTAACCCACTGAGCCATCCTGGCTTCCCCTAATTCAAGTCTTAATAAGGACCAGGTACTGCCCCGAGGATTTTGTTCACCATATTTCATATAAACCTCACAATAGCCCAAATAGGTTGATATTATTTTTGTTCTCATTTTCTGGATGTGGAAGCTCAGGTTGAGAGAAACAAAGCAACGTCACAGCTTTTACGTATTTTCTCAAACATTTGAGTTCAAAAAAACAAAAACCCAAAACCTTGAAATTATAATATACTTTACATAGGTTTCAGTTTTAAGGTTAATGCAAACCACTCTTCAGGTAAAATTTCTGGCATTTGTTGAGAAAGGTTCTTGCTTTGTATCTGAATTCACTGTTGGTTACTGTAAACAAGTGGTTATTAACCACAGGTGGTTTTGAGGATTGGATTTGCCAATGACTGAACCCATGTTTGGTTGTCACAGTGTGGGAGGCAGGACTACTGGATCTAGGGGACAGAGGCCAAGGATGCTTCTGAACACCCTGCAGCACACAGGTGGCCACCTTACCACAAAGTAAAGGTCACTAGTGCCCATACTGAGAAACTGCCCTAAAAGGACCGGGTACACAGAAACCACTAGTCAGCAAGTGGATTTCTCTTCAAAAGGAAGTTCACTGAAAACAAACACACAGCCTGGGAAGTCAGGCATCAGGCACATCATGCTGACGTACGGTCATTGCTGGTGTACAATTCTGAGCTTTCTTTACGTGCCCATGTTTGGTGGGGAGAGTATTTATTCAAGGAGCTGAAGGAAAGAGAAGAATCAGAGAAAATAAAAAGTCTATCCAATTAACTCTAAAGCCACTGACATAAGAAAACATCTTTTTTAGAAGTTTTAGACACTAAGTTGATTAGAAGCCTCAAAGCCACCTTGGGATAGCTCTAAGCCAAAGACAGAGCTGAAATAATCCTTCCACTTATCTCCTCCTTATTAAAATATTAATCATATGTACTAGAAAATGAAGTTGAAAGCCTCTAGAAGAGTTTTAAATAAAAGCAAGTTATTAGAAAAGTAACTACTTTGCTTAAATATTTTTAAATATTACTGATTTTTAATTAAATACCTTGAAGACCTAGAAAGCTTGTATCACTAGAATCAAGAGATATCCAGATGGTTATATTTGGGATTTTAAGTGTGTGAGCTGAAGATATTTGGATTATTGTTTAGTAAAAATGCTCCCTTCCCACGGAACGTAGAGTGTGCTTTCCTATCTCATTGCTATTGGACTGTCCGTGTGTCTCGCTTTGACCAATGGAACATGAGCAATCGAAACCCAAGCAGAGGCTGGAATGTGCACATGCAATTTGTTTTGCCTTGTGTCCTCCACTGATTCACTATGAGGAGAGTATGCCCCAGTGGCTACTTTCCATTCAACTGGAACCCCAACAAAATGCACATAGAACACACTCAACCCAACCTCCAGCCTGGAGCCAAGCCTGCAGCCTACAGCGGGGATCCTGGGACTAAATCAGTCTGGATCAGCAGAAGCCCCATTGGCTTGCACACCTCTGAACTTGATAATAAATGCCTATTACTGAAATCCACTACGTTTGGGGGTGGTTCATTACGCACAGTATGATGGCAATGGCAGTAATAGATCAACAGGCCTTTTTGATTTTGCTTTTAAATGAATTCACTACAAATGCCATTCTAAATAGATATTGGTAAATTCACCGTTTTTCCCTACAGGGATAATGACTATTACTTCTGTGGTTTTCAATGGCTGACCAAAATATATGTCTGACAGAGCTACAGGGTTCATTTCTACACAATGTAGAGATGTCCTTCAAGTCACTTTAGAATTCTTCTGGGTGTTTGTGCAAGAATGGCCTTTATTAAGAACTCTACTGGGCTGCACATGAAGCTCTGAAATACCATATGCCTGAGTCAGGAAACAATTGGCATCCCAGTATTATCTATTGCATTCTGGGAAAAAGCCGAGTGGTCTCATTATTTCAGTCTTTGCATTTCTAGGAACATGTCTTCCATTCGGCTCATGAGATTATGAATTTAGCAAAGAAGGGACAAAAACAGTCCCGATGAGCAGCTTAAACGAAGTTTATTGATTCTTTGCAATTAGAAATCTCATTTACATAAAACAAGGAATAATTAAATTGCATCTTAATTGTGATCTCTCCTAATTTAATTTCGACACTAGGGTCAATGGCTGGAGTGCAAAGGCAATTTCTTCTAAAAAGGTTTTTAAATTAAATTTTTTTATTCATGGGGGGCAGGGGGTGATAGAAGCCAATGTGAAGAAACTGTTCAATGAACTGGCTTTCAGACTAGTCCACTGACATGGGCCCAACAAGCTCAAAAAGGCGTCTCAATGCATTGACATGTATTTAGTGAATTTAAATGTGCAGGTATAGAAGGAGGGTTGTGTTATAAGCTACAGGTATTCACCTTCAGGCACATTTCTTTTTCTCCTGAGTATGAGGGAGATAGAATGAGCTTGAGAAACAGTGGCCACATGTTGAGGTGACTAAAATCTGAGAATGTGAGAATTAAGGCCACTTGAGAGGCCAGCTAAGCTAGTGCCACCTGCCACATAGGGAAATGGAACCCCAGTCATCTATGCAAAGCGGTAGCGAGAGTGAATTCCAGAGCTAGGGGACCCATGTAGGGTCATCCCGGATCCCTACTTCTAGTTACTCCCCAAGTGGATTTAAGAACGCTTGTCTGATTGAGAGTCCCTGAACACAGATATCAACGGTGATCATACGGGCAGGGTGTGACTTCGGGTCTTTAAAGGCAGAAGCAGCCGATGCCTTTGCTTTGGCGTAGATTCAGCACATCCCGGGGGCCCTGTGGGAGGGAGAGCCGGCCTGAGCTCTGACTTTTCCTTTGGGGGTTCTCCCAGAGCAGTGTCTCACCTCAGCTACTGGCTTATACTGGAGTCCATGTTCCTGGCAGATGTCATTGGACAAAGCTGCCCTGGTGCCCGGGGCCTCACGGTCATGTCTGCCCTGCTAAAGTGGTTGTCCAGGATGACAGTGTAGGTCAGTGGCTCCTAGCAGGTGACAGTTACATAAGCCTCCTGCCAGCCACCCAAGTGGAAAGATGTCCCAGCGCTTCCAAGAGAAGAGAACACGCCGGAGGCTGCGTGCAGCTGGGGTGCAAATGCCCACATGCTCATTGGCCCAGCCAGAATCTCTTCCAGGGAAGTGGTTTCTCACATCTTCGGAGAAAGCCTGTGAAAAGGCTCCTTCATCGGCCAGACTTGGCTGCTTGAACACAGTGTTTCAGCCTCTTCTGGTCTTTGAGGAGTTGGGGGTCCGTTTTTATTTTTAGAGTGATGCATTCTTGACTCTCATTTCGAGTGGCAAGCACTTGATTCCGTTTTCTCAGTGGAGCAAAAACAGACGGATGGGCCCTCTGGGTGTTTAGCAATGAAAGGTCATCCGTGCATTCTGCAGACATGTCCACGGGGCGGAGAAAGCACAGGTCGTGGGTGACCTGATAGCGGTGCACATGGTGCCCGTGGGCCAGGCTGGCCCAGGTGCTTTCCTGGGAGCCAGGAGGCCTCAGGCAAGGTTAGACCATGGACTGGGGTCTCTAACTCCAAAGAGAGAGGAGACAGGAGCAGGGAGTCAATACACAGAGCAGGAGGGAGCAATGTGCGATGGGAGGGACATGGAGAAGATGGGAGAGGAAACGAATTGCTTTTTTTCCCTCAAGAAATATTTCTATCAGGATAGCCTCTAGGCCAGAAGAAAGCAGGCCTCCATTCTACTCAAGCAGGTTGCCACCAAATATATATGTTTCCAGCACAGTTGTGTTCTTTCAGCAATCCATGAACAAGTAACAGAGTCGCTAAAAGCTCTGACTCTTGTGTCCAAGAGGCATGGATTTGAGTCTTATCAATGATTCACTATGTTCTCGGAGGCTTTGGTAGTCTCATTCTACAATGAAAAAAGAATAGCAGCCATGCCATTGAGTTATTGGGGGTTATTTCATGAGATAGGGTGTCAGAGTGTTTAGCAGAACGTCTTACAGGTAAGTCACTGGTCCATTATTAGAAATTATGACTTAACAAGTACCACAGTGGGCATGAGTACCCAAAGGACTTAAAGAGGCATAAAGGATAGAAACTTCCCTTAAGGAAGGATATAAGATTAATGCATGTGAAGTAATATTGAGCAGCACAAAGTGGTATAAAATGAATGGGCCACACATAGACAGGCACGATATTTTGGTTAATTACAAATTAGAATTACCTTACATATAAGTACGTGCTAAACATGGACAGCTATAATGTGCATATGAATCACCCAGTGGTCTCCTAATAATATCGGTGATATTTAGTCCTGGGCTGGGGCCTTGGACTCTGCATTTCTAAGGAGCACCTAGGTAATATTTATGTTGCTAGTCCTCAGACCACACATCAAGGAGCAAGGACATAGGGAGGTGTCAGAGAGCACATTCCGGCTAGTAATGTGCTTCCCCAGTGACCAAGTGCCTATGCTGCACTTATTAAGTATTAAACACAAAGGAAGATCAAAATGAGAAAGAAAGAGAGCCAAGAGAAACAGGCCTCAAGGCCTCTACTCCCCAGGATTTTTCGTTTTAAGTCCTAAATTGTCATTGACCAGAAAAACATCACCACCACCACTACCAACAACAACAACATTATCTACCTGGAACAACTGGGGGGCAATCATCATTGAGCAAATCAAATATACGATGATCCAGATCCCAAACCTGATCAGCTAAACAGAAATGGATGAGAGACATCACCATGGGGCAGGACTAGTCACAGAGGATGTCCTAGGTAAATGGCATTTAAGCCAAAAGCTAAAAGAAATGACTTCACGGAGTAGGAAGGTAGGTGGTGACAACCCTCAGGAACAGGACCTCCCAGCTCTGCCTCCTTTTACTTCTTACTCTTTATTATCCCACCATTACTTACGGTGACTCTGCATACTTTCCAGATAACTTGTTGAAACATTTCGCAGTTGCCCCTCACTCCCCCATCCCCAACACAGACAGTAGGTTACTCTTTCTTCTTAGAAGAATCAAAATTAGGGTGACCAGACGTCCCACTTTTGGTGGGACAGTCCCAATTTTTAACAATTTGTCCCGCGTCCCATGGCGTTTTAAAAAAGTCCCGATTTTTGGAAAGAATGCACGACAAGCTAGGGAACGGCGGGAGATAGACCCAATTTTTAATCAAGAACACCCCCACCCCCACCCCCACCCCCGGTCAATGGTGTCCCGCTTTACCAATGTTAAAATCTGGTCACCTTAAAAATTCTATTTGTCTTGAGTCTTTATTATTGAACTAAATTTAAGCCAAGTTTGCTTTTCCAGGAAGAAAATAAAGCCTAGTTCCCTAGGCTGCAGAATATAAAAGTGATTTTAATGTTAGAAGCGTTATAGACAGAGAGAAATAACTGGCAGGTTTGTGTGGGTTGTATAATGTGTGTTCATCCTGATTTATAACAATACTAGGTACATAGGACAAGTTTCCTCAATGAGGAAGTGAAACCTGCTTGGGTTTCTTAATCAGCTGAGCAGACCTTGAAACATAGGCTTTAAGTTGTGCCTTCTTCGGTCGTATTTTTCCAAAGTCCTAAAAAAAGAGTTAGACCCACTTATCTCCTGGAAGCCAATCAAGGGAGAAATTACAGGGAGGGAAAGTAGGTGGTTTGTTGGATATGTGGATCTATTCTGTGACCTCACATGTAGAACCACAAAAGGCATTTTGTTCCTGGGACCAGGACAAATAGAGGATTTGGAAAGGGACATCTGACTCGTCCCCAGACATTGGTCATTGGCTGAAAAGAGGGCCCCCCAAAGGGAGTGATTTCAGGACCTTTAAAAGGATTTCTTAGACCATACAGCCTCCCCCATCATACTTACTTATTACAGAAATTTACAGAGTATGCAACGGAGACTTTGGTTTTGTTATGAAGGAGATTAATAATAATTGCCTGCATTTGGGAGCCCTTTTACTTTTGATGGCATGATGACAGCCACACATGGCAATGAGTACTGTAATAGTTTATCTTTTGGGAAATCACATTTCCCCCCGAGTATTGGCTTTTATGCTTGGTAATGGCTTTTATGTCTTATCACTACTTTGTGTCTTGGACTCTGACTATTTCTGCTTTAAAGGTCACAGGGAGTAATCAAAGCGCCTGCCTTTTCCAATGCTGGTGGCTTGGGTTTTGTTTCCTCGTGCCTTTTCATTTTTTTCATCCTACTCACACATCAATCTGAGACTGACTTTCAAAGAAATGAGGATCCTATGTTTATCGGCCGGCACCGGAGTTAAACAGGCATCTGACGGGCCCCGTCTCAGACCACGTCAGAAGCTGTCTTTTCATCCAAAGAAGTTTCAAAACAGCTATCTATATTCGCACCCAAGAATCCTTAGTTGCTGATTCTTTCCAAAATATCTGTTGAAGTTGAACCATTTTCCCCTAAGCAGACATGGAGTGGGAACAGAAAAGGCATTCTGGAGCATAACAGATGGCATCATCTCCTGTATTGTTTTTCATAGTTCTGTTGATGGAAACAAAGGGAAAAAGAGTGGGACTCCCCAGGGCAAAAGAAAACGCAATCCCCCCAAAGACAAGATGACTCAGATAATAGAAATAGTGTTTAGCTTGGGTCTCCTGGTCCTCCCTCCTGAGAACTTGGAAAGACAAAGATCAGAACAATAAGGAAACAAAGGGCAGGCCAGGTCCCACCTCAGACCTCTTTCTGCCATTCCATCCCAGCTCATTAGAGCTGAGAAATAAGCCAGGGGGCAAACTCGCCCTCAGGAGTGGCGTTACCAAACTAGACTAAACTCAGAGCTGTGTCGATGGCTTTGGGACAATCTCATCAAGCCAATGGGCAGTTTCTCTGAGCAGAAACTGCCTGGTAGAGATGTCCAGCATGGACAGGAATGACCTGGTTCCTGTGCCTCCCACCCCCCCGCCACCACCCTTCCTGTGTGGCTCCACCATTTCAGTCATCAGCTGGGAGCCATCTGAAGGAAGCCAGGCCTCTGCCTGAGCCCCCGGGCGCATCTGATAGCACAGTGGTCAGGAACTTGCCAATAGTGACACCTCTTGCCACCAGTCCTCAGAATGGGTATCAGTAGCGCACTGTCAGGAGGCACCTGCGGGCCCTTCACTAGGCATAAAATTCATCCCATGAGAGCAGAGGAGGTTGTTTAATTAGAGAAATCAATGCTAATGCATATGGACAAAGATATAATCATTAAAAAAATGTACAATCAGCATGTAGGCATAGAATCTGAAAAACTATTCAATGCTTAGAATGAGCTCAGAGGGCAAAGGGACTATTTTTTTGAAGACACAGTTGGAAGATGAATAAAAATGAGAAAACTAGAGCTCCTCTTCTTGGAAAAGATGGAACACTAACGTATTCACTTTTATTCACTCAGGCCAAATCTATTGAACATGCCATTGTACACAGAATTCAGCTAAGCACCAGGATAAAGAGAACATTTCTCTTTTCCATTACTCTATATAGAGAGAGCCGTAGAGCCTTTAGACGATCTTATTGAGCTATAAAGCAAAGATAGGAAAAGGTCTTAAGAGGGAATAAGTGGGCACGAAGACATGTTACGTGGAAGAAGACAGAGGAGAGAAATGGTGTACAGGAAACGTTTAAAAAGTGTTTGTATGCACAGTGTTGGGCAATGTCAGGTGCTTGGATCCCCTAGATTGTAAACTCCTAATTCATACCTGCCTTCTCCAGGAGGAACATGAGTTTTCAGACAGGAATGTAAAAAGCAAATACTCACTAGAATAAGTGAAAAACCACTGGAAGACAGGATGAGCTGGTCTCGGTGTGTGTATGTCTGTCAGCTGTAACAAATTTCAGCTCGGGACACTCAGGGGGGTCATGTAAATAACAGCAGCTCACCCCCTGGGCTCTTTAAGACAACATGGATGATGGACTATGTGTTGGACAAATGATGGCACAACGTCTATGTTCTGTACTTGAACAATGTGTGGGTTCCCTCATATGACCTTGTGGATTGGATAGCAGGGTACGCTGCACAGCAACAGAGCTGGGAGAACATGTAACTGCGTGTGACTGAACGCAAGGAATTTTTACAACCAGACTGACAGCTTCATGGGTGCTCCTCACGACTCCTCCTGGCCCAGGGCCACTTTACCATTGCACATTGGTGACTGTGACGACCTCCTGGCCAGCGTACAATTACAACTGGGAACAGCATCAAGCTAAGGGTGGAGCTAACCTTGTAATGAAAAATATCATGATCTACAACTGATGGGCGTAAATAGGGCCTTTTGGTTTTTGTGAAATTTAGGTTTAATGGAGCGAGGGCACTCAGAACCTAGTAGTGTCATTTCATTTCATGTGGGTTAGGTTCCACTTTCAAGAGTACTAGGGGTGCTTCTGGGTGCCATATTTTTCATAGTACATTTACAGACTGTACCTCTCTTGATGAAAAAGATAGCATCCTAAAGGACCTCAACATAATCCAACATAAGGAATAATTGAAGGAACTGAGGTGCCTTCAACATGGAGAAGTAATATAACAGTATTCACGCTGTTTAAATTATTCAGAAGGATTATGGAAAAGGAGATGACACGTGTTCTCTGTGGCTTTGGAGAAAAACAACAGGGGCAACTGAATATATATTACAGGAAAATGTTGACTTAGCTCAAAGAATTTTTTAACACTGACTTCTGAAAAGAAAACAACAACAACGTGAAATAAAAGGTTTGGGGAGTATGACAAATTTCTCATTCTTAGAGGTATACTGGTAGATATTCCAGGGAGTAACTCAAAGCCATGCCTCAGAATTTCCTTGTACTAAACGCCCTTTCAGATGAATTCAAGTAGAAAGAATTCTTAGTAGAGGCGAGGGCCTGGGAACCTGGCCCTCAACTTCCTTCAGGTAAAATGATCTTTTTCTAATAAAAAATCTGAGGCTATCATGCTCTGGGACGTTTAAGTTCATTCCCACTATCCTGCATCGGTCAGGATTAGTCAGGTTATGCTGCAGCAGGAAACAATTCCAACATCTCAATAGCTTGAAGTAAACAACGGTTTGTTTCTTGCTTCTACTACATGTCCACCTGGGGCCAATGAAGAGCCTTAAGTATCCAAAGCATTTTGGCTTGTGTGGCCAGCAAGGAGAGAGTTAAGTGAGTTATTCACTGGCTTTTGCACACTTCTGCTTTTCTAGAACTAGTCACAAGAGTCACTCAGCCACTAAGGAACCAGGCAAGGTATGGTCTTCACTGTGCTCAGAGAAGAAGAAAACCAGTCACAAACCAATGACTATCCAAAAGTGAAATAGATGGATCCACGCCTTCAACACATACACCCTAAAGGAATAACCCTGATTTCCCTTCTGGAGTCAGGGTCTGTCTCTGTTGTGAATTTTCTCTATACTCTGGATAGGTTACTTTACCTTTTTATTCCTTCAGTTTCTAAAAGATGAGAAGAAGACTTTCTCTCTCTCTCTCTCTCTCTCTCTCTCTCTCTCTCTCTCTCTGTCGGGATTGTTGTTTCAGTCCAACAAGTCAATGAGTAGAAATGCAATTCAGAGCATTTCAACAACCATACAAATGGCGTAGATGATGAGTGAGTAGTACACTCCAAGTCCAGCACAAAAGAGAAACAGCTATGCAGCTGAGAGTCGCCTGTATTTTGAAAGACTTTCGGTCATCTTTTAAATGTAGGAGACATTTCTTACTGTGTATGTGAGTATTCTTTGAACTCTCTCACACTGTTCAGTGAGGCTGGTAAACAATTGCCCCCCTCCATGTTACCAGTGCTGTTTGAGGCCCAGGACCCAGCAAGGAGGTCTCCGAAGACTCAGGAAGAGCTCTTCCTGGGCTCCTGACTCCTACCATGTGCTGGTTTGAGTACTCTCTCTCCCCCTTAGCCTTCCTCCCTCTCTGACTTTTATTTCAATTGCTCTACAAAGTCTTGGCATGGAAAATGGAGAATGCAGGGTCCTGGGGCAGTGGATGAGAAGACCTGCCTTCTCAAAAATAGTTTTAGTTCACTAGTGACCTGGCCTTCCCCCACAGGGTGGTCACTTGGGGGAGGCTGGGCACATGACACAGATGTTTGGCTCCAAAGGCCCAGATGTTCCAGGCACCCACACTCCCCCTACAGATGGCTAAGTAGTAACCACAGCATCCGGGAATGTGGGCCCAGGGCCATGTGCTTCCAGGGGGGCGGAAATTCTCTAGTCGGAGAACTGACTGGGACTTGGAAGGTGAGCTGGAAAGTTTGGAAGCACAGGTTGCAGATCTGACAGGTGCACGCAGACCCTGGGGGCTTGCCCGCCCACCTAGGAATGCTTCCCTGCCACGGGGTAAGGGAGCAGCCGTGGGAGAGAAGGGGCAAGTGTCCTAGTGAGTAGAGGGACGTGTGCAACACACTTAGTCACATGCTTCTCAGCAACCACTTGCTGAGACAACCTAGGAGGATTGATTCAAGACTCAGATATGAGATCACCAAAATGCAGACAGGCGTAGTGCCTGCCAGTATGGAACTCTGCAATTGATTGTGGAGACAACATATAAACCTATGTAACAACTTGACAAAATTACAAGGCAGTATAGACTACAACCAAAATGACAGAGTTCAGATGAGAGAGTTCAGAACTGGATCTGAATTATTGAGGAAGTTTCCATGGGTAATTTATAGCATGGCTCGTGCCTTAAAATTGGTCTCTTCTGCACTAATCTAACTTCTTTCAATCTAATACAAACGTTTTCTTCTCAACTAGCTAGAAAGCGTTTTCTTCCAGATAAATCAGTATCTGGATAAAACACCCTCTCGGAGGGAAGCAACTAACTAGTCTTCTATAAGATTAAGGCCTATACACATGCCCGAGGCATTTGAATGATTGAAATAAAATTTTTCTTTCATATTGATATTGTATCCTTTGTAATTTTCAATCAATAAGCAAATATCAAACTGTCATTTTGTCCAACTGCTTCTCTTTCCCCTGCTTTTATTCAGCTGTAAAAATAACACTGCTGGTCATAATATCATGTCAGTTTGGAGTTAGATTATCAAAGCAGGGAGAAGGTTTAGAATGTGACCAAGGAAAGATGCCACCTGTCTGATGCCATTATATAGCATCTGCATCCCACTCTGGTAGAGACCGTGGTGGACCATTCCCACACTTGATGCGACAGAGCTAACGCAGCAGGTGCTCAGCTGAATGCTTGCTGGAGAACACCTTCCTGGATCGAGTCTTCTTTTTTGAACTGAACTGGGGGCCTCACCACGTTCGGGAAGCACACACCAGTTCAGCATGTGGGTCCGCCTGGGCCGGAGCCGGGATTCGATTCTCGGTCCTCGGGGCTTCAAAGCGAGCGCTCAACCCGCTGAGCCATCCCAGCTTTCCCTGGATTGGGTCTTTTACACTCACATTTTCCTTTAATACACCAAAGCGAGGTGCTTACTTCGACCTCAGAGGGCAATGTGACTTCTGCTTTAGTGGGTCTGGCTTTAGAATCCATCCCCTCCAATCCATTCCTGTAGAAGCATTCTTTTCTTCTCTTTTGTCTTGAAAACGGGATGCAGAATGCAGGGGGATAGCGTTTTCTTTCCTGGAAACTCTCCAAACGATAGGCAAGAAGGCCTTATCTTTGCCAAAGTCTGTCAAATGATGGAAAAAATCACAATTAACAGAGGCTGATAGGAGAGAAGAGAATCTTAGTCAAAAACTTGCCTTGGAAAATTCAAAGAACGTTGAGTCATCCTGCAAGACACATTCAGTCTTGTCACCTTGTTTCTTTGGCTGTCTTGGGATTCAGGCTCTTTAAGACATCCTCAACTGACCATCTATTAATAGATTCAGCTGACTAGCTGATCTCTCCAAGTGCTCAAGACAATTGCCACATGGACACAGGTGATATTATGTTTAAATGGGGGTATTTTCACGAAGTGGGAGTGGGGTGACTATTTGATCAAAAAGGCCACCCAGAGGGCTACACACCAGACCATTTTTTCTGAATCTTATTTTTAGAGAGCACATGTTGTACACACGACACCTGCACCTGTCAGCGTCAGGTTCAGCAGCCAAAGGGCTGTTTACGCTCTTACTGTACGTGTGGTCACGTGGTGAGGTCTGGACTGGGGCTGAGGTTGTGTGAAGGTCACCATGGGCCACAGCCTTCGGACAAAGACACTATTAGAGACGAGCTTTTGAGCTGGTCCCTCTTACCTGTAGGCCCTTGACCCAGTCAGACACTAATATCCCAGGTGGTCATTGCAGTTGGTTTGCAAGAAGAAAATGATTTGGGGGTTCATATACTTTAAAATAAATATATATGAAGATAATTGTATACATAGGTGAGGGCTGTCCAGAAAGTCTCTAGCTATGTAATATGAAAAAGAGGCATTTATTAAATAAATAAATAAATAAATAAATAAATAAATAAATAAATAAAATAAAGCCTGGATTTTTTTTCTGGACAGTCCTCATATAGTATGTACTTACATGTGAAAGATTTAAAATTAGGTTCCACATTTAACAGTTGCAATTTATAGGTGAAGAAGAATAAAATTTGGGGAGAGAGGAAGGAGTCACAAAAATATATTTTAACTTTTATCCCAGGAACCTTGGTCTTGTTTGAGTTTTAAACATCTAGAAGGTTTTCATGACCACTTGGGTAGTTTTTAAATTTATTGGCCCAGAAGTTGTTATACAAGTTTTTATATATAAAGTTAAAGGGGGAAAAAAGAATAGAAAAAGGGAGAGAAAAGGGGAGCAAGGGAAGGAAAGAGAAAGGAAAGGGACAGCAATGGGAAAGACAGAACATGAACAAATTATCAAGATCCAAATCTACGCTCTCTGAGTGAATGGTGTGGTTAGAGATAAATGGGGTTCATTTAGAAAGGCTCTATGAAATGATTGAATTTGGAGCCGAATTTTAAAAAATAATCTAAAAATAATAATGATATTCCTAGTGTATCCTATAAAATGTTTGTTGCAGAAAACCTGGAAACTGGTAAAAGGACTCAAAGAAGGAAATTCCTACCCCCAGCGACCCACCCTATCAGAGAAAAGCACAGTGACCATGGCCATGAATTTTCTTTCATGTATTCTATAATTTTTGATGATATTTTGAATTACAGCATCACAAGGATGAGGGAGGTGGAACAGGGGCCATTCTAGAAGACCAACGGAGCCATGTTTACCAGCCTCTGTGAATTACCCCTTGACCTCAGGCCCGAGGTCGCCGAAGAGTGCTTGGACCTGGAATATTGGTGTTAGGTTCATCTCCAATGTCGTGTCCCAGTAACGGCCCCTTCGGACCTCAGTTTCCTTCTCTGTAAAATGGAGACATTCTCTTTATTCTGCCCACCTTGCTGCATGAAGTTCCCCAGACATAAACAAAGCACACTCCAATCACAGATCTGTTCTTCCCTGGAATACAGAGGAATCACAATATTATGCAGGTTTGTGGACTAGCTGACCAAAGGCCACTTAATCTAAAAAGTAGTTAAAATACCACACTGGCTATTCACGGAAGCATGGTTTTCTACCATCTTTTTTTTTTACTCTAAGTATCATTTTATTCATAGTGTGGGCATTCTAAGGCAGATTCTTGTAATTGTCTGCAGCCCAAGAGCCATTTTTCTCTGATTGGAGAGGGGCCTGTGGCTAGCACTGCCTGTAATTCTGGGGCACCTCTGGGCAGCATTGGCAGGGACAGGAGGGTGCAGTCAGGGGACAGGGGTCACTGTCTGAGAGCACCCCTAGTCCTGATACGGCTCAGGCCAATCTCATCAGAACAGCATTAGCTGCAGCACATGAAAGCAGTAAGGAGCAGCTGCCTTCTATTGAGAGGTATTGATGCTCCCCGTGTGCTTTCTATGCATTATTGCGTTTAATTCTCAGCTCAACTCTATCCCGTAGTTACAACTATTCTCCTCATTTTATAGAGGAGGAAACAAAGCTGAGAGGCACCGCGTTCTCGAGGTCAAGCAAACTAGTCTGAGGTGACCCAGTCTTTCAACTCTGACAAAAGGACCAACTAGCTGAGCTCAGATCAACGGCTAAGGCAGAAGCAGGAACCTTCGTAACCATTTGTGACCTGCCCTTGCTAGGAAATTGTGCTGGGTCATTTCGGAGGCCATCTGGCCATTTGGGGAGGTTTTCTAAAGGGTAGGAAGATGGTGGCAGAAATCTGACCTCTTCCTGAGGATGTTTAACAGGCCGTTGCCCATCCCCCTCCCATACACCATCCCATACACTGTCCCGGGTGGCCTGGCACTGGGGACATGTGTCCATCATGCTGGTTGCAATCACGCTCTGACTAGGGAAGTTCATTTAACATTTTATGAGCAAAGACTGTCATTTTGGGACGTTGGCTTTGTTGTTTGCTTTTTTGAGCAGGGTGAGATTTATCATTACCACTTCCTCCCCTGCAACCCCCACCCCGCTGGGTTTATATATCTGAGTCATCTCTCAGCATCAACCACCCCTAGCAGGCTCCATTGCAGAAAGGCGCCCAGTGAATTTAGCCTCTCCGCATTTTTTTCCTGTTCTGCTGTATGGCTGATAATGTTTCTGCAGCTGCTTGGAGCACTAAATAAATATGCAATCAGTGTGATGCAATCATGTTCCTTCCTTCTCAGGGAAGGGAGAAAATGCCAACTTGAATTTTGTACAGTTTTCAAGCGCTCCATGATGCGAAATGATAAGTTTCCTTAATTGATGTGATCTTCAGTGTAATCACAAGGGAAATTGGAAAGCACAGAGAGCGCAGTTGTTTGGGTTTTTAATAGCACTGTTTCACTGAGATTGGACCATTATCTCCCTCTGGTTCCTCAAACGAGGAAGAGCTCGTATTTTTCTGAAATTTGCTGGAAGTGGAATGCCATATGACAGGATTTTTTCTGGTCTTTTCTGTGACACTGTTTCACATGAGTTTGGAATTTTATTATGATCTGCGATCAAACTATCATAAGTGGATTAATACAAATATTTCTGTTCATGTTCCAGCAATTAGAAGTTCAGTGATAATCATTCATGTTTATTATATCAACTGGCAATATTTATTCACTTGTTCATTCAAACTTTCCTTCTTTTCACAAATATGTACTGAGCTCAAGCCATCTCCTTGACTCTGTTGATAAAAACAGGAGATGGACAGACAGCAAAGAAGACTAAAATCTCACCATAGTTGGAGAAATGAACATGGAAAACGTGTGGTACATCCTGGGATAGAGGTATGTCCTGGGTGGGGAGGCTTTGCAGCTCCATAGGCTGGATTTTTTTTATTAACATGAGGGTATGATGTGGCTGGCTTTAGTTCTTGATTGATTTTCTCTTCCAGGGTCATGGTCAGAAGTAGATTTATATATTATAGAAACAACCCAATTGTCCATCAACCAATGAATGGATAAATAAAATGAAATTTATCACACAGAAACTTAATTTGAGCCACATAAAGGCATGAAGTGATATGACATGCTATAACATAGATGAACCTTGAAAACATTATGCTAAATACATGGAAGAAGGCAGTCGTAAAAGACCATGTGTTATATGATTCCATTAATATGAAATGCCCAGAGCAGGGAAGTCTATAGAGATAGAATGTAGATTTACATTTGCTTAGTGCTGTGAGGGAGAAATGGGGAAATAGGGGAGTGAGAGCCAAGGAGTATGAGGGTTCTTTTTAAGGTGATGGAAGGAAATGTCCTAAAATTT